>BQNB010098876.1:0-25058 GCA_026074375.1 Tanacetum coccineum
CCCCATGGCGATACACTTGGGCGAATAAAACCTCGTTCCAACAACTCTTGCAACTGATCCTTCAACTCTTTTAACTCAATCGGAGACATGCGATAAGGAGCCTTGGAGATTGGCTCTGCTCCTAGAATAAGTTTAATATTAAACTCAACATCGCGAATGGGAGGAATTCCTGGAAGTTCTTCTGGAAATACGTCTTGAAATTCGGACACAATCGGCTGATCATGAATAGAAGGAACATCTGAAGTCGTGTCATGAATATTAGCTAGGAAACCTTCACAGCCGTGAGATAATAGAGTATCAAGGCTTCTAAAGCAGAAATGATTTTCATAGATTTTCCCGGTAGGGAACCATGATAAATAAATTCAGGAGTACGAATATTGCCGAATATAACACGACGGGAATGACAGTCAATCGTAGCATGGTGCGCTGATAACCAATCCATACCCAGAATTATATCAAACTCACACATGTCTAAATAAGGCGCATTACTGAAACGGAGCTTGTCATTAACGGTATGAGGAAGGTCTCTAAAAAACACATGGGTAATACGTGCCGGAGTTCTTTCATGGCGTAGGATATACAATCCACATGATCAAGTGGTACAAGGTGGTCATATTAAGACATGAAGGCAAACATTGTAGATAACACAGAAATGTCTGTATTGCACCCTACAAATAAAACAAATACTGCACGTCCGAAAATAAATAATGCACCAGTGATGGTACCTGTAGCATTAGCAGCCTGGTCCTGAGTCAGCGCAAAGACACGGCCTGATGCGTCTGGCTTCTTGTCAGCATAACCAGACGAACTGATTCCCCCCGTGTTCTTCTTGCAATCTCGCTGAAGATGACCAGCTTGACCGCACTTAAAACAAGTACCTGCAGCACGACGACACTCTCCTGGGTGTCGACGTCCACATGTGGTGCAGACAGGGTAAGTATAACCTCGACTGGCCTTGTTATTGGCTGGAACCTATCAAAATGGAATCTGAGACATGAATTTTGAGACATATAGTGAATAAACTTGTTATATTAATGAATTACCAGAGTTGGCAGCTCGGTGGACTGCTGACTCCCTGTTCCGTTGGTGCGTGCCAGCACCAAGTTCCTGTCCATTTTAACGTGATGTTAATTTATATTCATAGAGCAGATGAGGAATGATAAAGATTAGAGATTGGACCGTTGTTGTCACGGAATGGATTTGTTTGCTCATTGTTGTTACGTAGTTACACTACCTGGCCCTGCCTAGCTGACGCCATGCGGGTCATATCCTCCTGTCATGACCCCAGTGACTATTCTGCTGATTAGACGACTGATGCTGGTCCCCACTCTTATGCCTGAAGAATGGTTGGGTGGTACATGTTATAAAGGTAGGAAGATAAAACGTGGAATAGGTCGCAAAATTTAATTACTGAAGGTTTACCTCTTGTCTGATCGTTCAGGCCTGTCATAATCATCCCTGTCTCGGAGGATCTCAAGTAGTTTGCGAGCCAGCATCATCAACTTGAGCAACATCCGTAACTCCATGCATAGGAATACGGTCTAGGATCGACTTGTGAAGACCCCAACGAAAATTCTTGCCGACTCTTCTGCAGTGCGCAGCACCTGCCCAAGAAATCCCAGTCTATACGGATACAACGCTGCATAAACTCGTTACTAGCACTCCGTCGCCTGCTCTTTGGGCGAAGAAATGATACGCTCCCGCTTTAAGCGCTCTTGTGCTCAGGCCTCGAAGGGAAAAATGGAGGAAGAAACAACTCCTTGAAATTTTGCCAATGACACAGTGAGAATTCCATGCATCTACTCCCCCCCCCCTTTGGACCTGATTGTTGACCTTCAACCATGCTAGCGCGTCACCCTCAAAACTTTAAACGGCTAACCTCGCCTTAAAACACATCATCACAAGTAAGACCCATTCACATCAAGAAGATCTCTCCATGTGAGAGATCCAGTTCTCAGCATCACTGGAGTACCGCCTTCTACGAACGTACCGGGGCTTTTGCGTGTTAAAGCGATCCAGCCAGGTAGGAATAGTGACTGGTGGAGGAATTTCCACCTGGCCACTAGCAACATTAACTGTACTCCCTCAAAACTATGGTTCACGATCTGTGGAAGCATACAGTTTACGGCTGCCTGGACAGCCGCAGCGAGTTCACGATCTGTACGTTGTTTCACCATCTGCATAGTAGAAAAAATATTTTAAAGGTTAAGCGTTAAAACCGGTCAAAACATGAATGAAGGAACGTCGATTCTGAAGGAACCTAATATCTACCCAATCCTCACAGGTCAAGTTTTAGAGCGACAGGTCGAAAGCCTGGGCTTCTGATACCAAATTTGGTAACACCCCGCTCTATGAAAGGCATCACTTCATAATACATGGCGCATATCAAACTAAAAAAGGCATAAAACATAACTGATAACGTAACAAGTGGTAAAGCCCGGAAACAAACATCGCTCCCATATGAAGTTTTAACATGGTCATAAACAAAAGGAAGTTTAAAGGACGAAACCATTGTGTTCCAAAACAAAAGTCTGCAAGAGTCCAAGTGGATAATAAGGAAGCTTAAAGGTCTCTCACTAAGCACAATCCTCTCATGCCCAACTCCCTCTATTACCTGCCTAAGAAACATGAAAGAATACGGCTGAGCATAACGCTCAGTGTACGGATCGTAATAATAATGACATAATAAACATAAATCCCTAATAAGGAATATAAAGCTCGGAAAGATACATGATGTCATGAGGAACCTGGAGAAAATAGTCCATGAAGAATATCAATGAACATGTACAAACATGGTTGTTAAGATGTAAACGTAAATGGGAATGTTCCATTAGGTAGCAATAACATAGCAATAAGGGTTTGCCCACGAGCTCATATAATATTACATAATAATAACTAGCATACATGCATGAAAGTAGAGGGGATCCCTCTAAATGTACTACAGAGGGGTGACCTCATATAATGAAAAAGGGTGGAAGGGGATCACCTCCAATTGATGGGATGTAGAGCACACACCACCATCACCATGAAACGTAATAAACATTAAACTAGGATGCACCCATACGCCCCGAATAATAATGGCCAGACATGAAATAAAGTAACTTAAAAGGGACGCCCGCGTGCAAATCCACTCCAACGCGAAAGAGGTCATGCACAGGTGCCCTCAAGTGTCATGGTCATGGTAACCACCATAACTAGGTGTGAAAGGACATAAATCATGGTCATGCATATATATATAGCTCGGGCAGTGGGACATGAAATAAACATGGAATAAATCATGGCAAAACATAGAAATGGGGAAGCATAGCAGTTCTTGGGGAAATGAATCATGAATAGAAAGAATGTCCTTACTGAAAGGACGGAATATCCGTACCTGGACAATGAAGCAGTGAAAGGAAGATAAATAGAAAGATATCACTCCGTCTTCACACGTGCTACATGATAAAGAGCTTGTATAAGTTACTTGTGCATGATTTAAGTTTCTTTCTATATTTAGTAACTTTCTATTTTTGGTAACTTTCCTTGATTGGTATACTTGTATGTTTCTTGGATTGTTGTATTCCATGATTTGTATCTTGTTATACTTGGTATTCTAAAAGTAGTACTTTTTCCTTATTTAGTAAAGTATTCCAAAGTATAGCAGGTTTCTATAAATATAACTTTCTATAATATAGCCAGGTTTTCCATGATTAGCATTTGAATTCGTACTTAATAATATATCCTAATTATAGTTGAAATCCAGGGGAAACTTATTACCCTTAGAGTATATTTAGTGATTAATTATAATTAAGGGACATAAATATTATTTAGTATACTTAAGTTACAATTGGTAATTAATTATAAGACTTAAATGTCAACTTCATGATAATATGGATATTAATAGTAATTAATTAACGTTAAAGATATAATGGTCATTTCTATAACCTTTAAGGTAATCCTGTAATTTATACAAAATAAAGGGTCAAAGTGTCCATTTCATAAATTAGGGGTCCAATATGTCATTTACTTTGGAAAGTTTAAGGTTTAAAAACGGTATTTATTAAAGTTAGGGTTGAAAAGAACACTTAAAGTAATTAGATACATTCTCGACGTCCAAGTTATGATTAAAAAATACCCGGATCATGAGCCCACACATAATGTTGCCGAAAATCATTTTAAGCCATAAAGCCCATAGAATAAGACCGAAAAATTATTTAAGCCATAATCCCATATATAAGCCAGAAATCATTTAATCAATAAATTCTTGATTCATGGCATGCTGTATAATATTTAAAAACATCACCACTTAACATAATTACCTTGTATTATTCATGAATAAATCGATAATCATTTCATGGATAACTATTAAGTTTCCTTTGGCTAAAAAAACAATACAGGTGTATAAAACAGAACCACAAGAAAAGAAAAATCAAGGTTTTACAACTACCAATTACGGGGATTAATCGAGGATTGAATATAGATGAAAAACACTAGGATCTCACGAACCAAAAATTGAAATCGCGCTCCTTCTTTCCCTTGTGGTTGTGATCCGCCGCGTTAGTAGAATGGGTAGGGTTTTCTTATATTTAATGTTCTTGTAACAATTTAAGATGAGATAAAACCCTAGGTTTTCTTGTATTATAATTAGGACCTTGGGCTTGGGCTTTTAAAAATTAAACATGGGCCTTTTCTTTCCTTGTGAATAGCCGAAATTTCATAAGTCCAAAATAAAAGTATAGTTTTTATTTTTTTATGTCATATTTCGCGTGTTCGTGTATTCATGATTCGTAAATTTTATTTTCGTACGTTACTTGTCATGATAATTAATTCATAAGTTTTCTTGTCGATTTCATTGCTTATTAGAATTTTTTTTTTTTTTTTTTTTTTTTTATTTCATGGTATTTTCATGTGGGTTTTACAAACATACATAGGATAGGCGTATCCCTCTGATCCCTTGGTACCATAACCAACTCTGAGAAGGCGTACTCATCCGATCCCAATCAATATCACAAATAATACTGAGTAGGCGTACTCATCTGATCCCAAATAACACATAATCATAGAATAATCATGTAATGTCCATACGCAATTTAAAACACATAATAACAGCAATGAAACATTTCAAAACATTTGCATCTTTTCCATCCTAATTAAAAACGGAAAAATGGGACTATAAAACTCACCTGATGCTAGCTACTTCATAAATTCCTCGCAATCAACTAAACATAAATAAAACACGTGTTACACGCGATTAGGCTAAATTCCCAAGACGATGTAACAATCAATTGATGGACTAATATATCTATATTATGATTATAGACCCTTTACCACACTTCCCATATCTCACATATACCCTAATACCCTTAATTCATTTATCCAAGTTTTTTAGCTTTTCGGCAGAATTTTGTAGTCACTTTATATCCACAAATAAAATACTAACTGATCAAATTAGCATTTCCCCTTTCATTCCCTACCTTCTCAATGAGTTATGAACTACTGTGATTTTTTAGAAAAAATAATATTGAGCCTAACTATTTTATAAAAATTCAACATCACAAAATACTCAAATTCGGATCTGATTCGACCATCAAAAGGTTTAGCTTGACGGAGACCCAATTAAAACACTTAAAAAATTCCCAAAAATTCAGAAAAATCATACACATCATGATTTGCTTATAGTAGCAATCCCATCAATTAAAAAGATGCTTTGATATGGTTTTTGACCTCACAAACACAAACCATAATCTGCACTAAAAACTCAAATTTGACAATGAATCTTGTAAAATTATTTTGACGGACTTCTACTCACTTTTAATTCATGAAACCAATGGGGTTTGAAAGTAGACTCTCTGTAGTTATTTTTAGGATCAAGAAAATCAATAAAAGCTATCCGTACGACCAAGTTATGACACTTACAAGATGACCTAAAAATCTGCCCAGTTTTAATTCCGAATTTAACAACATCTAAACCTAATCGAACGCATCCAAACACCATTAATTACACCCTAATTTATTACTAATGATCATATTAACATATTTACTGAATTTTAATGAAACCCTAATTTATCCATCAATTAAAGTTACTAATTATAAGAAAATTTAATCAAGAACTTAATCAAAAACATACCTAAACCTTTCACCCGAGTACACACGAATCACCACCTTAATTCTTGATAAAAAAAATTTTTCTTCTCGCTTGGGGATTCGGCCGAACAAAACAAAAGGGGGAGAAAAAGTGTTTTAGGGTTTTCCTTGATTTTGTATTTATAATACCTAGACTCCTAATTGTAATCAAATTTGTTTCCTTTTTTAACCGGCCGAACAACACCCCTTTTTTAATTTTTTTTAACTATTATTTAATGTATATTTACCCTTATTTTCTTATTTTTATAAAAACCCTTTATTAATTTTGTAAACCTTTTAAATAAAAACTAGTTTTAAACTTACTATTATAAATTTCATTTCATAAATTACTTTCCTAAATTAGAAAAACCTACGCTTGATTAACTTAAATACTAGACTTAATTCAATCTTAAAAATACACTATATCCTCTTAACGCTTATACTACACTTATTTACCAAATTACACGATAACGCATAAAATCATGATGTCATTTCCATCGTCACAAAATGTGAACGAAATGAAATAGCTACCAAAACCACAACTCAATCACTAATAGATGAACACGCATCACTGATTGATATTAAATACTCATAAAAGATCACATAAGCACACAATCATAACACATATAAATACTTTAGTCAACTCTAACGGTTTAAATAACCCGCTCAAGTCACGGTTGTCACACATCTTAATTTTGTGGGCGTTGCCCTTAACTGAATATTTTATGTGCGAACGGGGCGGGTTCATGTAATTCGTTCATGACTTAGAAAGTACTTACACAGATCATCACAAGTGTGACAAAGCAACAGGATTAGGACAAGCAAACTAGGAAGTAGTGCATGATTAAGTTAATATGTTCGTTTGTCATTAATTAGCTAAAACGAAACCAAACCTCTCAAAACCAGAATTTTACTTGCTTTTTATAAAAATACAAAAATACAAAGAATAATCTTATCTCAACCCCTATACCTCTATTAATTCTATTCGAGCCTTCTCAACCTATTCCCCTAAAGAACGATAACAACCCTCGAGTCTTGCCTTACTACACTATAATGGTTAGGTACTCTACCTAGGTAGTTGTAAAACTCTTTGTGAGTCGCAACACCCACATCAGTGATCATAAGAGGCTGTGATGAATTAGAATAGGTGCAATTAAAGTTGTGATCATCCGCATCTTTGCAGGGAAAACCATTAGGCTTGCAGCCATGGCAGGCGTATCCGCTTTTTCTAATTCTCAACATATCTGAGCCTTTAAACATGAGTCAAAACAATGAATTATGGTAGGAATATCTAGAAAGATATGTAAGGAGAAATGGATGGTGCAGTTTGCTTGTTATGAAGAGGCTGTGATGAATCTAAATAGGTTCGGTTAAGGCCGTGCTGAACTATTGTAAGCCTAAGCACTTTATCGCAATGAGAATTCAATCCAAACAGTAAGTATTTATTGTTGTTACTACATATGTTATTCTTGATAAGTATTTTACAAGGGTTGGTAAAATCTATAAAATTGTTTTTTAAATTAATGTACGTTTTTGTTATTGCTTTCAGTTTCATGTGAGAGAAGAGCTCCCACGTACGGCCGGTTATAAAGTTGAGCTAGTTGGTGAATCTGCAAAGAATTTTAATGAAAAAATGATGATGACATGTATGTGACATTCTTAAATACTTCTATATTTTCTTAGTACATACCCCTAACTATAAGTACATACTAGAAGTTACTCCAGATTAGTAAAAAGAATTCATATACATGTTTTATGTCTGTGCATTTTTGTTGTGTACAAAAGTGGCGTGGATTCTTTCTTTTTTCACTAATTAGGTTTCTGTTAGGTCCATTTACAAGATCATTTAGTTCATTATCAATAGTACATACCCTGAACTATAAATAAAGGCCTTTGCGTGAAAATTTTTGTGCTCTACAGTATTATATGAATTCTTTCTATTTTGCTAAATTAGCATTTTTGTTGTGTTTAGAAGTGGTGTTGTAGTGGCTAAGGGCACAATTTGATTTCATAAATGTCTCTTGTTAAAATAAGGTACTTTCAATACACTTCAAGAACAATTGTATTGAATTTATTCCTAGATTCAAAAATGTAAAGAAGTGGTTGACAATGATTAGTTTTTGATCTAGAGAATGAACTAAAGAGGAAGCTCTCCAGTTTGGATGTCAATAGTTTTATTCTTTTTTTGGATTTTTTTCGTTAAATTTAAAAATAATGTTACCCACGTTGCCTTTTGTAGAAAATTCTTTCGAAGATAAAAGGATTGGGAATGTTAATGCGTTTCTCATAGATGAGACGATACAATCGAGAGGGTTACCACATGTAATGTGTGAGCTTTTACATGGTGTTTTAACTGTTGAGGGTTAGTTAAATGAAGTAATAATATATAGTATATAATGGCCGGGAGGATTGCTATAATTTAAAGGGAGATGAAATGGTTCGTTGAAAATCTACCATAACCTGGCGGGGCAATGACCAGACGACATTGCATAAACGATAACTATGCAATCGGGTCTGTTTGCAGCCACAGTAAAATTCATATGTTTCTGTCACCCAATCCTCATTTACATTTTTGATCCTAATGCTTTCTGAAATTAAAGCGACCATTTTTCTTCCTCTTAGGTGAAACTAAAGATTTCACTTATAAGGAAATGGGTTGATGTGCTGAAAGTAGTTGAAAGTATACTTTTGTTATTCTTATGGCTATACAGCTTCCTGTTTTGTTTTTGTCATAAAAAGTAAGCTAACGCCTCTAAGGTCCTAAAATTTATTGTTACGTTAAATGCCTTAATAATAATCAAATTCGAACATAAATGTTTGCATGGATGCATAACAGTATCCTTTACACTGTACCATAGGGGAGCTTAATACTTATGCACTCAAGGTTTGTGACCTTTGAAATTATGCACTTTGGAATCAGTTAAGTGAAAGTTGTACAATATTATTAAGTAGCTCAAGTCCTGTATGATGTTGTGATTAAAAACCACGAAAAAATCATGAGTTTGACTATGACATAAAAATATGAATCAAGAAGGTGTCTTACACCGAAAGGCCAATGGTATTGTTGTTGTTACTAGGGAGCGATTACATTCAGTATTGGTTGTAGTAATGTTGGTTTTGGGATTTGTTTTTTCAATGGTACCCTGACAATGAATGAGACATTAGTTTTGTTACCTTTTCTCTTACGACTTTCTATGACTGGTAATGATATTTTAACATTTTGTTTCTCTGCTTATTTAAAGTGATATTTTTTATTTCATGTAATTTGGTTTACTTATTTGTGTTTAAATCTTAGGCTCTTATAAAGAACATAGAATGTTGTTTATAATGCATTCTTTGTTCTTATAATGCATTACTTATGTTCTTATAACTAGCCGAGACAAATCCGAAATAAAACATACGTTAAATAATCCAGAAAAAAACACTCGTCGCAACGCGCGGGCTGCCATAATACTTGTTTATATACATACTATAAGGCGTTAAAAAACAATAGCATTTGTCGTTTTGAATTTGGGCAATTTGTTTTAATAATTAGTCTAAAAGGAGGCCCAGTCTAAAAGAAAATAATTTTTAAACCTTCAAGTTTCTATTATTTACGATCATTTTATATAACAAACTAAACTTTATTTATTATCAAAAAGTATGTATGAATTTTTTTAAATAAAAATTATACTGATCGAAAACATCTGTTTTCGAACAAACGAGCTCAATATTGATATGTTTCAGACGTGCATACGATTTATAAAAAATGTTGAAGTTTAATATATATATTTAAAAAAAAAAAATCGAAAAACACCCCTAAACTACGCAATTTTAAAAAATACCCTAAAGTTTATTAAAAAAAATAATGAAAACAATTTATATTTACAATTTTATTGTTATGTTGACGTCTTAACATTTGCTAGGAGTCTCATCACTAATTGAGTACATCCTTATTTACCAATGCTCGATAATTCAACTATCAATTATCTTCGAAAAACAAATAAAAATAGTCACGTCGCAACGTGCGGACACCATTCTTTCTCGTATAATCTAAATTTGAACCATGAATAAAACTTGTCACAAGAAACTGATTGTTAGGATAAAACGAGTATTTCAGCCCGCGCTTCACCGCGAGGCATTGGATTGACAACACACGAAAGCTGTAAAAACAACACACAAAAGCGTTTGTATACGATGTTTAATATTTCGTCCCTATATCACATGCAATGGAAAGATTGTGCAATTCAATTTGCGCTACAGTAATTAGATTCTATATAATAAATGGTACTGATTTTTTTCCATACGATTAAACACTTTGAATCTTGCAAACGAAAAGTGATACGCTTGTGGATATGCACAAGAACTTTATGATGGGTTGGGATAACCATCATACTTATCAGCTGTTTAGGATATGTGTTTATGATAAGTATTTGTTATGTTTTATGATAAGTCTTGTGTTTGTGTGAGTTATCACATAATTAGTATTTAAGGTTTCCTATCATTAATGACAAGTAATCAATCAAGTTAAAGATCAATAATTCTCGCATTATTATCTCTATTTTTTATGGAGCTCGCACACGCTAAAAGTGATGCCTTATCCCGATACAACCCCTAACCGGGTCGTATCAATTGGTGCTCTCGTTGAGAGGGCTTCCGATCAAGGGTTCCAAAAAAATAAATAAATTGTTCACGAGGTACTGTTCTCGGTGAAAAAAAATATAACTGTGTTCAGTTACTGTTCATGTAAAGGCAGGGCTCGGGCGACAGCGTCGGGACGTGAAATACGCACTATCTAAGCTCTTGCAAATGGGTACGGTGGCCGAATACCAGAAAGAGTTTGAGAATGCTTATAAATCGAGTAACGGGGATCTCTAAATTTTTACTTAAATCTTTTTATATCTCTGGAATTAAAGTGGCATTACAAATAGAACTGTTGAGGGTAAGGCCTACAACTTTAGAAGAATCCTTCTCCTTAGCCCGTATCACCGAGACTCGTTTTAAGGGCGAGCGGTCCTCTAAACCAAATGACATGAACACAAGGGTACAGGTTCAAGATCTTGAGAAAATGACGCGCCATAAGCCGAACAATGTGGAAGCTATCAAAACAAGTAAAGTTGCTAAATAACCTGATGTAGTGTTAAAATATAAAGCCGTGACTAAAAATAGTAGGAAAATGGTAGGTGGGTCTATTTTACTAGTGGAATCAAAGTATTATGCTGCTAATCAAGTTGGGTCGATTTCAATCAAAGTAATGAAGCTATATACTATGAAAGAATACTTGAACTCATTGCTGGACAGCTGTACCAGTATTTGTGTAAGCATATTTTTGGCTTTGAGTATGATCTGCAAGAGACACATTTACAACTCAAAACATGGGATCCCGGAATCAAATTTTTTATTAGACAACACCTTGAGGACAAGGTGGTTTCGAAGGAGTAAGGAGTGTTACGCCCTTGGTTTAATAAGTGTCATAGTTTATTTTGTTTAGGATATGTGTTTGAGTCATTTTAGGATATGTGTTTGAGTCATGTTAGGATAAGTATTTGTGTTATATGAGATAATCTCATATAACACAAATACTTATCCTAACATGACTCAAACACATATCCTAAAATGACTCAAACACATATCCTAAACAAAATAAACTATGACACTTATTAAACCAAGGGCGTAACACTCCTTACTCCTTCGAAACCACCTTGTCCTCAAGGTGTTGTCTAATAAAAAATTTGATTCCGGGATCCCATGTTTTGAGTTGTAAATGTGCCGCTTGCAGATCATACTCAAAGCCAAAAATATGCTTACACAAATACTAGCACAGCTGTCCAGCAATGAGTTCAAGTATTCTTTCATAGTATATAGCTTCATTACTTTGATTGAAATCGACCCAACTTGATTAGCAGCATAATACTTTGATTCCACTAGTAAAATAGACCCACCTACCATTTTCCTACTATTTTTAGTCACGGCTTTATATTTTAACACTACATCAGGTTATTTAGCAACTTTACTTGTTTTGATAGCTTCCACATTGTTCGGCTTATGGCGCGTCATTTTCTCAAGATCTTGAACCTGTACCCTTGTGTTCATGTCATTTGGTTTAGAGGACCGCTCGCCCTTAAAACGAGTCTCGGTGATACGGGCTAAGGAGAAGGATTCTTCTAAAGTTGTAGGCCTTACCCTCAACAGTTCTATTTGTAATGCCACTTTAATTCCAGAGATATAAAAAGATTTAAGTAAAAATTTAGAGATCCCCGTTACTCGATTTATAAGCATCTCAAACTCATTCTGGTATTCGGCCACCGTACCCATTTGCAAGAGCTTAGTTAGTGCGTATTTCACGTCCCGATCGCTGTCGCCCGATGCCATGAACAGTAACTCGAACAACAGTATAATTTTTTTTCACCGATGAACAGTACCTCGTGAACAATATTATTATTTTTTTGGAACCCTTGATCGGAAGCCCTCTCAACGAGAGCACCAATTGATACGACCCGGTTAGGGGTTGTATCGGGATAAGGCATCACTTTTAGCGTGTGCGAGCTCCATAAAAAATAGAGATAATAATAATGCGAGAATATTGCATCCTTTAACTTGATTGATTACTATGTCATTAATGATAAAACCTTAAATACTAATTTATGTGATAACTCACACAAACACAAGACTTATCATAAAACATAACAAATACTTATCATAAACACATATCCTAAACAGCTGATAAGTATGATGGTTATCCTAACCCATCATAAAGTTCTTGTGCATATCCACAAGCGTATCACTTTTCGTTTGCAAGATTCAAAGTGTTTAATCGTATGGAAAAAAATCAGTACCATTTATTATATAGAATCTAAATTACGACGCAAATTGAATTGCACAATCTTTCCATTGCATGTGATATAGGGACGAAATATTAAACATCGTATACAAACGCTTTTGTGTGTTGTTTTTACAGCTTTCGTGTGTTGTCAATCCAATGCCTCGCGGTGAAGCGCGGGCTGAAATACTCGTTTTATCCTAACAATCAGTTTCTTGTGACAAGTTTTATTCATGGTTCAAATTTAGATTATACGAGAAAGAATGGTGTCCGCACGTTGCGACGTGACTATTTTTATTTGTTTTTCGAAGATAATTGATAGTTGAATTATCGAGCATTGGTAAATAAGGATGTACTCAATTAGTGATGAGACTCCTAGCAAATGTTAAGACGTCAACATAACAATAAAATTGTAAATATAAATTGTTTTCATTATTTTTTTTAATAAACTTTAGGGTATTTTTTAAAATTGCGTAGTTTAGGGGTGTTTTTTGATTTTTTTTTTTAAATATATATATTAAACTTCAACATTTTTTATAAATCGTATGCACGTCTGAAACATATCAATATTGAGCTCGTTTTGTTCGTAATCCAGATGTTTTTCATCAGTATAATTTTTTATTTAAAAAATCATTACATACTTTTCTGATAAATAAAGTTTGTTATATAAAATGATCGTAAATAATAGAAACTTGAAGGTTTAAAATTATTTTCTTTTAGACTGGGCCTCCTTTTAGACTAATTATTAAAACAAATTGCCCAAATTCAAAACGACAAATGCTATTGTTTTTTAACGCCTTATAGTATGTATATAAACAAGTATTATGGCAGCCCGCGCGTTGCGACGAGTGTTTTTTTCTGGATTATTTAACGTATGTTTTATTTCGGATTTGTCTCGGCTAGTTATAAGAACATAAGTAATGCATTATAAGAACAAAGAATGCATTATAACAACATTCTATGTTTTTATAAGAGCCTAAGATTTAAACACAAATAAGTAAACCAAATTACATGAAATAAAAAATATCACTTTAAATAAGCAGAGAAACAAAATGTTAAAATATCATTACCAGTCATAGAAAGTCGTAAGAGAAAAGGTAACAAAACTAATGTCTCATTCATTGTCAGGGTACCATGAAAAACAAATCCCAAAACCAAATTACATACCAACCAAACTGAATGTAATCGCTCCTACTAACAACACAATACCTTAGCCTTTCGGATAAGACACCTTCTTGATTCATCTTTTATGTCAATAGTCAAACTCATGATTTCTGCGTGGTTTTTAATCACAACATCATACAGGACTTGAGCTACTTAATAATATTGTACAACTTTCACTTAACTGATTCCAAAGTGCATAATTTCAAAGGTCACAAACCTTGAGTGCATAAGTATTAAGCTCCCCTATGTGTACAGGTCAAAACGGATACCTGTTATGCTTCCATGCAAACATTTATGTTCGAATCTTGATTATTATTAAGGCATTAAACGTAACAATGAATTTTAGGACCTTAGAGGCGTTAGCTTACTTTTTATGACAAAAACAAAACAGGAAGCTGTATAGCCATAAGAATAACAAAAGTATACTTTCAACTACTTTCAGCACATCAACCCATTTCCTTATAACTGAAATCTTTAGTTTCACCTAAGAGGAAGAAAAATGGTCGCTTTAATTTAGAAAGCATTAGGATCAAAAATGTAAATGAGGATTGGGTGACAGAAACATATGAATTTTACTGTGGCTGCAAACAGACCCGATTGCATAGTTATCGTTTATGCAATGTCGTCTGGTCATTGCCCCGCCAGGTTATGGTCAGATTTTCAACGACCCATTTCATCTCCCTTAAATTATAGCAATCCTCACGGGCCATTATATACTATATATTATTACTTCATTTAACTAACCCTCAACAGTTAAAACACCATGTAAAAGCTCACACATTACATGTGGTAACCCTCTCGATTGTATCGTCTCATCTATGAGAAACGCATTAACATTCCCAATCCTTTTATCTTCGAAAGAATTTTCTACAAAAGGCAACGTGGGTAACATTATTTTTAAATTTAACGAAAAAAATCCAAAAAAAGAATAAAACTATTGACATCCAAACTGGAGAGCTTCCTCTTTAGTTCATTCTCTAGATCAGAAACTAATCATTGTCAACCACTTCTTTACATTTTCGAATCTAGGAATAAATTCAATACAATTGTTCTTGAAGTGTATTGAAAGTACCTTATTTTAACAAGAGACATTTATGAAATCAAATTGTGCCCTTAGCCACTACAACACCACTTCTAAACACAACAAAAATGCTAATTTAGCAAAATAGAAAGAATTCATATAATACTGTAGAGCACAAAAATTTCCACGTAAAGGCCTTTCTTTATTTATAGTTCAGGGTATGTACTATTGATAATGAACTAAATGATCTTGTAAATGGACCTAATAGAAACCTAATTAGTGAAAAAAGAAAGAATCCACGCCACTTTTGATAACACAACAAAAATGCACAGACATAAAACATGTATATGAATTCTTTTTACTAATCTGGAGTAACTTCTAGTATGTACTTATAGTTAGGGGTATGTACTAAGAAAATATAGAAGTATTTAAGAATGTCACATACATGTCATCATCATTTTTTCATTAAAATTCTTTGCAGATTCACCAACTAGCTCAACTTTATAACCGGCCGTACGTGGGAGCTCTTCTCTCACATGAAACTGAAAGCAATAACAAAAATGTAACATTAATAAAAAAACATTTTATAGATTTTACCAACCCTTGTAAAATACTTATCAAGAATAACATATGTAGTAACAACAATAAATACTTACTGTTTGGATTGAATTCTCATTGCGATAAAGTGCTAGGGCTTCAATAGTTTTCAGACGGCCTTAACGAACTATTTAGATTCATCACAGCCTCTTCATAACAAGCAAACTGCACCATCCATTTCTCCTTACATATCTTTCTAGATATTCCTACCATAATTCATTGTTTTGACTCATGTTTAAAGGCTCAGATATGTTGAGAATTAGAAAAAGCGGATACGCCCGCCATGGCTGCAAGCCTAATGGTTTTCCCTGCAAAGATGCGGATGATCACAACTTTAATTGCACCTATTCTAATTCATCACAGCCTCTTATGATCACTGATGTGGGTGTTGCGACTCACAAAGAGTTTTACAACTCCCTAGGTAGAGTACCTAACCATTATAGTGTAGTAAGGCAAGACTCGAGGGTTGTTATCGTTCTTTAGGGGAATAGGTTGAGAAGGCTCGAATAGAATTAATAGAGGTATAGGGGTTGAGATAAGATTATTCTTTGTATTTTTATATTTTTATAAAAAGCAAGTAAAATTCTAGTTTTGAGAGGTTTGGTTTGGTTTTAGCTAATTAAATGAACAAACGAAACATATTAACTTATCATGCACTACTTCCTAGTTGCCTTTCCTAATCCTGTTGCTTTGTCACACTTGTGATGATCTGTGTAAGTACTTTCTAAGTCATGAACGAATTACATGAACCCGCCGTCTACATAATATTCAGTTAAGGCAACGCACAAATAAGATAGTGTGACAACCATGACTTGAGTAGGTTAGTTCAACCATTAGAGTTGACCAACGTATTTATATGTGTTATGATTGTGTGCTTATGTGATCTTTTATGAGTATTTAATATCAATCAGTGATGCGTGTTCATCTATTAGTGATTGAGTTGTGGTTTTGGTAGCTATTTCATTTCGTTCACATTTTGTGACGATGGAAATGACATCATGATTTTATGCTTTATCGTGTAATTTGGTAAATAAGTGTAGTATAAGCGTTAAGAGGATATAGTGTATTTTTAAGATTGAATTAAGTCTAGTATTTAAGTTAATCAAGCGTAGGTTTTTCTAATTTAGGAAAGTAATTTATGAAATGAAATTTATAATAGTAAGTTTAAAACTAGTTTTTATTTAAAAGGTTTACAAAATTAATAAAGGGTTTTTATAAAAATAAGAAAATAAGGGTAAATATACATTAAATAATAGTTTAAAAAAATTAAAAAAAGGGTGTTGTTCGGCCGGTTAAAAAAGGAAACAAATTTGATTACAATTAGGAGTCTAGGTGTTATAAATACAAAATCAAGGAAAACCCTAAAACACTTTTTCTCCCCCTTTTGTTTTGTTCCGTAGAATCCCTAAGCAAGAAGAAATTTTTTTTTATCAAGAATTAAGGTGGTGATTCATATGTACTCGGGTGAAAGGTTTAGGCATGTTTTTAATTAAGTTCTTGTTTAATTTTTCTTATAATTAGTAACTTTAATTGATGGAAAAATTAGATGTTCATTAAAATTCAGTAAACATGTTAATATGATCATTAGTAATCAATTAGGGTGTAATTAATGGTGTTTTGATGCGTTTGATTAGGTTTAGATGTTGTTAAATTGAAAATTAAAACTGGCAGATTTTTAGGTCATCTTGTAAGTGTCATAACTTGGTCATACGGATAGCTTTTATTGATTTTATTGAGTCTAAAAATAAATACAGAGAGTCTAATTTCAAACCCCATTGGTTTCATTAATTAAAAGTAAGTGAAAGTCAGTCAAAATAATTTTACAAGATTTGTTGTTGAATCTGAGTTTTTAGGGCAGATTCTGGTTATTGTTTGTGAGGTCAAAAACCATATCAAAACGTCTTTTTAATTGATAGGATTGCTACTATAGCAATTTCATGATGTGTATGATTTTTTAGAATTTTTGTAGAATTTTCCTAAGTGTTTAAATGGGTCCGATCAAGCTAAACCTTTTGATGGTCGAATCAGATCCGAATTTGAGTATTTTGTGATGTTGAATTTTTATAAAATAGTTAGGCTCAATATTATTTTTTCTAAAAAATCACAGTAGTTCATAACCCATTGAAGAAGGTAGGGAATGAAAGAGGAAAAGCTAATTTGATCAGTTAGTATTTTATTTGTGGATATAAAGTGACTACAAAATTCTGCCGAAAAGCTAAAAAACTTGGATAAATGAATTAAGGGTATTAGGGTATATGTGAGATATGGGAAGTGATGGTAAAGAGTTCTATAATCATAATATAAATATAATAGTCCAGCCAATTGATTTGTTACATCGTCTTGGGAATTTAGCCTAATCGCGTGTAACACGTGTTTTATTTATGTTTAGTTGATTGCGAGGAATTTATGAAGTAGCTAGCATCAGGTGAGTTTTATAGTCCCATTTTTCCGTTTTTAATTAGGATGGAAAAGATGCAAATGTTTTGAAATGTTTCATTGCCTGTATTATTGGTTTTAAATTGCGTATGGACATTACATGATTATTTTTGATTATGTGTTAATTTGGGATCAGATGATACGCCTACTCAGTATTATTTGTGATATTGATTGAGGATCGGATGAGTACGCCTTCTCAGAGTTGGTTATGGTACCAGGGCTAAGAGGGATACGCCTATCCTATGTATGTTTGTAAAACCCACATGAAAATACCATGAAATAAAAAAAAAAAAAAAAAAAAAAAATTCTAATAAGCAATGAAATCGACAAGAAAACTTATGAATTAATTATCATGACAAGTAACGTACGAAAATAAAATTTACGAATCATGAATACACGAACACGCGAAATATGACATAAAAATAAAAACTATACTTTTATTTTGGACTTATGAAATTTCGGCTATTCACAAGGAAAGAAAAGGCCCATGTTTAATTTTTAAAAGCCCAAGCCCAAGGTCCTAATTATAACTACAAGAAACTAGGGTTTTATCTCATTTAAATTGTTACAAGAAATTAAAAATAAGAAACCCTACCCATTCTACAAACCGGCGGCACACCACAAGGAGAAAGAAGGAGCGAGATTTCAATTTTTGGTTCGTGAGATCCTAGTGTTTTTCATCTATATTCAATCCTCGATTAATCCCCGTAATTGGTACGTTGTAAAAACCTTTATTTTCTTTTCTTGTGGTTGTTTTATACACATGAATTGAGCCAAGAAACCTTAATAGATTATCACATGAAATGATATGATTATTCATGAAATAATACAAGAAATATATGTTAAGTGGTGATTATAAATTAATTAAACCAAGCCATGAATCAAGATTTAAGTTGATTAAATGATTTCACGCTTATATATGAGGATTATGGCTAAATATTTTCGGCTTATATATGGGCTATGCTTAAATGATTTTCGGCAAACGATATGTGTGGATCATGACCGGTATTTTTAATAAAACTGTGACCGTCGAGAAATTTATATAATAACTTTAAGTGTCTTTCAACCCTAACTTTAAAAATTCCCATTTTTAAACCTAAACTTTCAAGTACTGACAAGATTGACCCTCTAATTTATGAAATGACACTTAGACCCTTTAATTGTATTAATTCAGGTATTTACCCGTAAAGGTTTATAGAAATGACCATATATCTTTAATGTTAATTAATTACTATTAATATCAATATTATCATGAAGTTGACATTTAAGTCTTATAATTAATTACCAATTGTAACTTAAGTATACTAAATAATATTTATGTCCCTTAATTATAATTAATCACTAAATATACTCTAAGGCATAATAAGTTACATGATTTAACTAAATTATGATATATTATAAGTACGAATTCAAATGCTAATATTGGAAACCTGCTATATTTTTAGAAAGTTACTATTTATAGAAACCTGCTATTTTTGGAAACTTACTAAATAAAGAAAGTACTACTTTTAGAATACCAAGTATAACAAGATACAAATCATGGAATACAACAATCCAAGAAACATACATGTATACCAATCAAGGAAAGTTACCAAAAATAGAAAGTTACTAAATATAGAAAGAAACTTAAATCATGCACAAGTAACTTATACAAGCTCTTTATCATGTAGCACGTGTGAAGACGGAGTGATATCTTTCTATTTCTTCCTTTCACTGCTTCATTGTCCAGGTACGGATATTCCGTCCTTTCAGTAGGACCATTCCTTTCTATTTCATGAGTTCCTTCCCCAAGAAACTCTATGCTTCCCCATTTCTATGTTTTGCCATGATTTATTCCATGTTTATTTCATGTCCCACTGCCCGAGCTATATATATATGCATGACCATGATTTATGTGACTTACCACCTAGTTATGGAGGTACCATGACCATGACACTTGAGGCACCTGTGTCATGACTCTTTCGCGTTGAGAGTGATTTCACGCGGCGTCCCTTTTCATGTTACTTTATTTCATGTCTGGCCATTATTATTCGGTGCCGTATGGGTGCATCCTATTTACAAGTTAAATACGTTTTCATGGTGATTGTTGGTGTGTGCTCTACATCCCATCACATTGGAGTTGATCCCTCACCCATTTCATTATAAAGAGGTCACCCCTCTAGTTACATGTTGAGGCATCCCCTCTACTTCATGCATGTATGCAGCGTGTATATTATTATGATTATATGAGCTCGTTGGCAAACCCTTTATTGCTATGTTATGCTACCTATGACATTCCATTATACGTTTACATCATTAACAACCACACACACTTACATGTTTCATTGCTAATTCTTCAAATAGACATATTTCTCCAGTTCCTCATGACACCATGAATCTTTCCGCTGCTTTTATATTCCTTATTCATGATTTATGTTTATTAATTCATTTATCATTATATCCTTCACGGAGCGTTTATGCTCTAGACCTATTCTTTCATGTTTCTTACGGCAGGTTAACTGAGGGAGTTGGGCATGAGAGATTGTGCTTAGGAAGAGACCCTTTAGCTTCCACTCTATTATCATTGACTCTTGCAGACTTATGATTGGACTCATGTTTCGTCCTTTAAACTTCCTTTACATTTATGCATGTTAAACTTCATAATGGGAGCCGATGTTTGTTCCGGCTTTCCACCTTGTTACGTTATCAGTTATGTTTTATGCCTTTTATGCTTTGATATGACGCCATGATTACGAAGTGATGCCTTTCATCAGAGAGGGGCGTTACATTTTTAGCCTGAGATACTGGCACAGGTTTGTGGTGACTTAGATCTACTTAAGATACAATAACACACGCAAGCAGACAGGCAAAAGATAGAAGAGCGGTCTAGCCAAATATAAGAAAACTGTATTAACCATGATTAATCCAATTAGAACGTTGGTTTGTTTATTTAGTGCAATGAATACTTATCTCGAGGCGGCATATCATTCTTAAGACTTAGGCGTTACTTCTTCCTAAGACCTAGACACGTAGAATTCTGTCACAATTAAACGCATCCGCATAAAGCATCCTATTTGCTGATTATAATCTATCTTAGGGATTAAAGC
The DNA here is from genome assembly GCA_026074375.1 of Tanacetum coccineum. Taxonomy (NCBI): domain Eukaryota; kingdom Viridiplantae; phylum Streptophyta; class Magnoliopsida; order Asterales; family Asteraceae; genus Tanacetum; species Tanacetum coccineum. Next base: position 21,206 of record BQNB010098876.1, read on the forward strand.
AATGGTGATCTTGTTAAACCCTAGCTCATAGAGACTTTACCCACTTACTGCTTAATGGCAATTTATATACTAGTAGTCCACTGGCCAAGTCTTTACCAATTGATTAAGAACGTACTCGTTGATCCTAAGGGTCACCTGCCGGTCCAACTAAGCTCACTAATCTAAAGGCGAAGATAGGTCATTATTTGTGATCCTATTGGTCTAGATATATAAATCACTATATGGAGAGCCATCCCGACATCTAGCTAACGTGGTCAGTATCACTAGATCCAGTTGAATGATAGGTCGCATACAAAAGCATGTAAACAAGTATAAATTGATAAACATAAACAAACAATCAATGATAAATTAAGCATTCGAGATAAACAAACCAAACATTTAAATCTTCAAAATAATCGCTAATACCCAAGGGTATTAGCCCTCAAACGTCATAATCAATACAAGAGTAATAATCCAACCAAGGTGAACTAACCGAGTTAAACGAATGATACAAAAAATCAAATGATTACTAGAGTATAGGAGATTACAAAGTGTTTCCTATTGAATTAGTAGCTTTGCTTGACCTCTTCTTCTCTTATTGTCTTCTAAGAATTGACTTTTGTGGTTAAGGTATCGAAAATATGATCAAGCACATTGAAAACCCGTTTTTAGGTTTTCTATTTATAGGGTCTGGAATTTGGTCGATACGGCGTATCAGGGGTTTCTTGGAGTAGGGACCATGTTTGATATCTTCCAGAATATTTTATTACTTTATATTGAATACGACGTATGGAGTTCTTCTGGATACGGTGTATTGGTCTTTGAATCTTTTTGGTTTCTTGTGAAGTGCGGGCACAGATACACCGTATCTTCCTTGATGGATACGACGTACATGATGTCAGAACAGTAATCTTCAAATGTCTTCATTTAAGCTCCAGAATGCGTGCCTTTTTGCTAATCTTCACCAAGTACTCCATAATTAACGTAGTTCTCAAATACAAATGATTAAGTAACAATTCTTGCAATAATCATACAAAATGGGTTATTTACATGGGATAAATAAATAGAAAACCTAAAAATGGGTTTTCAGTGTGGTTGATCATATTTTTGATACCTTAACCATAAAAGTTGATTTTTAAAAGGCAAGAAGAGCAGAAGAGGTCAAGCAAAGCTATGAATTCTATAGGAAACACTTTGTAATCTCCTATACTTTAGTAATCGTTCGATTTTTGGTATCATTCGTTTAACTCGCTTAGTTTACCTTGGTTGAATTATTACTTTTGTATTGATTATGACGTTTGAGGGCTAATACCCTTGGGTATTAGCCATTATTATGATGATTTGAATGTTTGGTTTGTTTATCTTGAGTGCTTAATTTATCGTTGATTGCTTGCTTATATTTATCAATATATACTTGTTTATGTGCTTTTGTATGCGACCTATTATTCAACTAGACCTAGTGATACCGATCACGTTAGCTAGATGCCGAGATGGCTCTCCATATAGTGATTTATAGATCTAGACCAATAGGATCACAAATAATGACCTATCTTCGCCTTTTGATTAGTGAGCTTAGTTGGACCGGCAAGTGACCATTGGGATTAACGAGTATGTTCTTAATCAATTGGTAAAGACTTGGCCGGTGGACTACTAGTATATAAATTGCCATTAAGCAGTAAGTGGGTAAAGTCTCTATGAGCTAGGGTTTAACAAGATCATCATTGCTTTAACCCCTAAGATAGATTATAATCAGCAAATAAGATGCTTTATGTGGATGCATTTAATTGTGACAGAATTCTACGTGTCTAGGTCTTAGGAAGAAGTAACGCCTAAGTCTTAAGAATGATATGTCGTCTCAAGATAAGTATTCATTGCACTAAATAAACAAACCAACGTTCTAATTGGATTAATCCTTGTTAATACAGTTTTCTTATATTTGGCTAGACGGCTCTTATATCTTATCCGTTAGAATTAGGATTAACATAGGTTTAGTATAAGTTTAACATAGAATAGAATTAACATAGTTTAAATTAACTTAGTTTAGTTAACCAAAACATTGATAAAATAAAAGATTAGTTCTCTCTCTTAGTGATTGGCATCCTACTTACCATGAAACTCCATCTGACCAGGTACACTGCCCGTTAATGTGTTGTTTTAGGTAAAGTCGGCAAAATATAAATTTAAAACTTGAACTATCATAAACTACAAACTCACAATGACACAATCAAGTTTTTGGCTCCGTTGCCGGGGAGTGAAATTTTAATCTTGAATTTTATTTAATATTTTAGTTTTTAACATTATATTAACTTAACCTTTAGGATTAGTGTAATTTAGATTAATTAGTGTAATTTAGATTATTGTAAAATTTTGTAAATTTGTGTATTTACTTGTATATTAGTTTATTTGTTTTTGTGTGTGTTTTAAATTGTTTTCTATACACTGTTCTGGTCGATAACCTGATACGGCGTATCCACTTCAACTGAATACACCGTATCTAAATTTCATATCCAATACAGCGTATTCATTCAATAGATTGATACGGCGTATTCAGTTCAATTGAATACGGCGTATCGACCGTCTGATACAGTAGGAAAGGAGTTTTTTCATACTCAAACTTAAAGCTTAAAATTTTATACATGCCTTTTTCTAACTGGTTCTATTGATAATTTTCTGGTTATTTTCAGTAACAATGACAAAGGTAATTAAGGAAGAGTTCGAGAAACTTAAATCTCTAAAGATCAGTAATGATTCGTTCACTTGTAATATATCACTTGAAATTTTTTACAAAGAATTCAACCAGATGAGCATAATGGATGACGATTTGTTTACCTATGAGGTTGAAATTCTTGGACTTGCTAGCATTCCATGTGACTTAATAAAGAAGATGATTCTGAACAATAGATGACACATGGATCAGATGTTGATATGGAATATGATCCATCTAATGTTGAATTTACTGAATGGCTGGCTTTGAAATTTTATAACCATAAAACAATGGATCAATATACGAAGAGTGCATTATGGATTTATTGGACTAGAGATGATGATGAAGTTGAACTCAGTAATAAAGAATCCTCTGATTCTGATGATGAAGATGAAGTTTCTAAAATCTTTAGGATCGACACTAATGTATTTGATTTCGAGACACCTACGTGTAAAGCTTTCAAGGAATTTAATTATCTTTTACAAATCGATCCATATTTCCTTACTAAAGATATTAATGGATTTAAAACCTACAAAGAATATAAGGATGACTGAATATATGAGTGGAATAAAGACATACTATAACAACCCGCAATTTTCATAAATGTAAATATTAATCTATTAGGTTATATGATGTACAATCTATCAATTATATATGAACTCACCTTTTTCAGGGAAATTTTTCGCTTTATTACATTACATTACTTTGCCAATATCTCAATATGCAATATATCTTGCATAACTAAAGTTAACGGGCTCAGGCAACCTACATATGGAAATCCTATCTTCATATATGTCAAGCAAGTATCATAATATATCAAGTCAATATCATAATATCATTTTTACAAAGTACATTATCCCTATAATGTACCATTCGCAACGTTATATCAAAACGGGCTTTAAACCGTCATCGGATGCCTCTAAACCCTAATTCCATGAAGGATTAACATCTAAAGTGAATGTACAAGCTACTAAAGCATATGTACAATCAATATAACATCTCATTTGAAATGTTTTTCAAATAAATGTTTTTCAAAACAAAGTTCACCTATAAATAGACCCTTTTCAAGGAATACAGCACACAAGTCTAATAAATATGCTGTTAAGGGAAAAATGGGCACTGCTGTTAAGACCTCAGCAGGTTGTGTTTGGAGAAAAGTAATACCACTCT
>BQNB010098877.1:0-25058 GCA_026074375.1 Tanacetum coccineum
AATCAACCCCAACGCGCGTTGGCCGGCCAACGCCGAACCCAACGCCGTTGAGAAACGCCGCCTAGCGGTGTAGTAACGCTGGGCAACGCCGGCCAACGCCGTTGCCGGCGTTACTACACCGAGGCCTCTTACTAATTATTTGATTTGTCAGTGTGTGTGGGTATTTGTGAGGTATGTTTGTATGAAGTGAGTATTTTTAATGGTGATGAGAAGAGTATTTGTGAGGTATGTTTGTATAAAGCGAATATTTTTAACGGTAATGAAAAGGGTGGTGATTATTGTAGTTGATAGATGAGTGATTGTGACGCTGAGATGAAAAGCGAGAGCAATACGAGCGTTCTATACGTTGTAAAAGAATTAGTAGCACATTTCATATGGACCCACCAGATCCTTTGGTCCACACCTAAACATCTTTCCAAGTTCCAACCAAAGTCTTTCCCACCAAACCACACTCTCTCCACCTCACAGTCAACATTTCACAACCACCACCATAAACCACCGTTAATCCAACGAACAATGGTAACAGATTACTACAACATACTAAAAGTAAACCGAAACGCAACCACCACCGACTTAAAAAAAGCCTACCATCGCCTCGCCATGATCCACCACCCTGACCGCAACTCCACCACCAACAAATCCCAATCCGAATCCAAATTCAAACAGATTCAACAAGCTTACGATGTCTTAATCGATCCTCATAAGCGTCACATATATGACACTAACCCTAATAATAGTAAGGATGATGACAACAAGGATAGGGATAAGAGTGGGTTTAGGTATAAAGGAAGGGATGCTGAGGAGGTTAAGAAGGCGCCTGCGGTTGAGAAGGTGGTCTTGTGTGGTTTGGGGGAGCTCTGTAGAGGTGTCGATAAGAAGATGAAGATTTCCCGCACGGTTGTCGCTGCGTCGGGGTACGTTCATTTTTTATAAATTATGCGCGTTAGTATATGTAAATTTTTGTGAATTTGTATTTTGTAATATCTATATTTGTTATGATAGTATTTGCAATATGTTTGTGTTTTGAGTGTGTTTGGTGCGCAGCATTTAGGAGCGGTGAGCGTTTAGCGTTTAGCGTTGTGATTAGCTTTGTCTATTTTCTCCGAATGCTCACTTTCCAACGCTCCATGAAGTAGCATTTAGGAGCTGTTTTTTTCACATATTTATAACACCTACAACTACGTTACAAACGTTTTTATAAAAAAAAACAACTACCGCTCACAACTGGCTCACTGCTACTTTTGCCAAACACAAAGTGTTGCTACGTAAGTCGTAAGTCACTCCTACATACCCATGTTAGTTTAGGCCACATACATGTGACTGGAACACTCGCTCTTCCCCGGTAACTTGAACAAGGAAAGCCTCATATGTTTATCGTATCTAATAATGATCGAATAGCCATTGTGAGTAGGATTATGAGGGGATATTATTGTTCAAATCTCAGGATTTTTAATGGTTATTGTTGCATTGAAAGATGGAATGTTTTCTTTACTGTAATTGGTTGACCTCATTTTAACATTGAGCTTATTAGGATCAGTTTCTCGTATCTTGTAAACCACCATAAAATGGCCTAGTGGTAAGGCACTTGACCTCCTCACAAGAGGTCAAGGGTTTAAACCTCACTAGCTACACATTGGGGGTGGCCAGGGAAGTGTCGGAAACGGTCATGGGCGTATCCTGGTTAGGCCGCGTACATAGCTCCATGAAGTTGCCATTTTCGGAGATGTTTTTTTCACATATGCTATAACACTTTACAACTACGATTACAAAAGTTTTTATAAAAAAAAACAACTACCGTCACACACTGGCTCACTGCTACTATTTGTCCCAAACAACAACAGTTGTTGCCTACGGTGAGAGTCGTAAGTCACTTCCTACATAACCCATGTTACGGTTTAGGCCATCAGTACATGTGACTGGAACACTACGCTCTTCCCCCAGGTACTTGAAAAGGAAAGCCTCATCATGTTTATCGTGATCTAATAATGAGCGAATAGCCATTTTGAGTTAGGATTATGAGGGGATATTATTGCTTCTCAAAATCTCAGGTATTTGTTAATGGTTATTTGTTGCATTGAAAGATGGATGTTTGTCTTTACTGTAAAATCTGCGTTGACCTCGATTTAACCTGAGCTTTTAGTGACCAGTTTCTGTATCTATGTAAACCACTTATAATGGCCTAGTGGTAGGCACTTGACTCTACAACGAGGTCAAGGGGTTAAAAACCTCACAGCTACGTTAGTATATGTAAATTTTTGTGAATTTGTATTTTGTAATATCTATATTTGTTATGATAGTATTTGCAATATGTTTGTATTTTGTAATATCTATATTTGGTTCTCGCTCTCTTCATGATCCATTTATCCACTTTCTCATATCCTTGTAATTGCCATTTACCCTTTAGAGTCTATTAACTAGGACGGCGATAGTTGATTCCTTATATCTCATATACAATAATGAGACATTGCGTTAAGATTAAGGTTTGGGACGTTAATATTTATGCTCTTTTTATTAGATTACATATATGCATTTAGGAAAAAGAACTTGTTCATTCAGATTTTTTCTCACCAAGACCAGTCTTATCACAAATGATTTTGTTGATTGCCTTCTTATAAAAGAAGGAAATCTAGCTAGGTTGTTTTGGATTGTAACTGTCAAGGAACTTTTTTACTTGGGCTTAATTTTCTGGTCAATGAAACCCCACCCACTCCCCCAGTATTTTACTTTTTGTTATATTTTGTTGCAGTACTGATTCCCACATTTCTGGAATGTAGTTATTGACTTATGTGTATGCATAGGCATACCTACCGGGAACATTTGCTTATGCTATTATTGTTTGAGAACTTTTATGTTAATTAGGATACATAAAATAGCTCTTTCAAATTTCGTTTTAAGAAGCAGTTAATTTCTTCTTTTTTATACGTGGAAATGGGAAGCCGTGTGTCAATGGGTGAAACAAGTTTCTACCTTTGGGACACGGTTACTTGAATTTATGATCTTGAAAGAAAATGAACATTGTGTCATGCAAATTTCTATCTTGTGTCATGCAAAGTGTGTCAATTCCTGATCTTGGGAGTTGGGTCACGGTTACTTGAAGCCGTGTGTCAATGGGTGAAACAAGTTTCTACCGTGTGTCATGCAAGTTGTGACTTTGAGGTATATAAAGGTTGTCATCAGTGTGTGAGTGATGGTAGCCTTTAGGATTGCAAGACCTCATATTTCTTTCACACTAAAACCTCAGTGTCTATCAATTCTTGTTGTGTGATTCTGCAGTAGCCTTGTGCTCTTACAATGGTATTGTAGATTTGAAAATCTGAGTGGTCAAATGACAACAAAAAACTAAAGTGAAAGGCCGATTGTCTTTCTTGTGGTACAAATTGATTTAAGATCAGTTAGCCTGTTAAGTTCTAGTCCTGTCTGTTAATGCAACTTCTTACAGAATTCGAGGTATCATGTTATGTGGGCGGGAGAGCGGTTCATGTAAGGTGATTTATATAAACAATTGGGAAGATATAACTGGAGTCATTGGGGTGAAGTCATTTGCACTCGATCTGCTAAGCTGGTGTGGTATGTAAGCAAGTAGTTGACTTATCTAACTAATTTGTTGGAACTTGGAAGGGCAGTTGATTCATCCAAAAAGCAACATGGTATCATAAACTTTTCTGGATTACATTTCAAATATATAATGTGGAATGTAAATAATTAGTTATAAGACAAAATAAAGATATCTACCCCGTTAGTGCTTGCCTAGGCTGGGATGGAACATGATTAGGGGCTGCGAGATAGTTTATCATTCACCACCTACAATCTTTTGCTCTCTCTCTCTATAGGGTATTTTTAATTGAACTGATTGGCGGCTATGAATTTGACTAGATGTCTTTTAAATATTACTCATGTCACACATGATCTGGTTTCCATTATCTTGAATATGGCAATAGCTGATCTGCGGGAAGTGTATATTATGTTGAATTCATCATTAATAGATCTCTTGTGGCATGTGTTTATCAAATTTGAGGAATACAATGGCAAGGTGGGTTGTCCTGCTGGAGTACTAGTAAATGTGGCTGATATGAGTCTATGAAATCTTTGAGAGTGTGTAGCATCTGGATACTCTTGTATGTAATTTGCTGTGCTTGAGCATGTCTTCTAGAAACTATTCATAAAAGATTGGCTACTCACAGTGTCGTAGCGTGCCTATTTTCATGAATGTTTAGGTTTAACTTAAGCAGTAGCATACAGGATTTCTTGTGTTAGTCTCTTATTTTCGAATTACCCTGCACATATCTAATTAGGGCTATCACTTATTTTGTACATCAAGAAGTTGCATTCATGCTGGTGTTTTGTTTTCTATTGATTTAGTCCTTTTCTCTAACTGAAGATGCATGCATTGATGCAAGATAGGGGAGGCAACTTTAGCTTATGGACCAACCTACTCACTAAATGACCTAACTAGGCCAAATTCATCCACACATGTTCAAGACTAAGACGGGTTTACCTTATGCCATCTTGTTCTTTTACCCTGCAGTTATATTACCTCTTATAAAAATATGAAGCAAATGAGATCCTATCTTATCGCGATGTGTGGCCCTTTTGTCATTATAATTCCAATAATATGATTGACCAAGCTATTTGAAGATAAAATGTGTTGCCTGTGGATTTGTGAGTATATAGTTTGTTGCGAAAATAAATTCTTTTGTTGATATTTTGTTAAGATGTAAAGTATGATTATTTCGGCTACGCAATGTGCCAATGTTCTTATAATCAGTATAACCCTGTTAGCATATTTTGGTCTAGATGTTAGATGTTACCTTCTATGCGTTTTGTATTTGTGATTTCTTGTTCAATGAATGAATTACGAAATCGATATAATGGTTCTCGGTTGTTTAAGAAAACTGGCCACGATTTTTGTTGAAAGGAGTTCATGTTGTTTGGTTAATTAGTGTTGTAATTTTTATACTTCCGATATAGTAACATATAATGATGGATAGATTTCTAAACCCGTTTTACATGGAATACATGTTTGGCTCACATATATTTCTACACACACTTTAGCCGGAGGTCTTTCTGCAAACCCTCGGGTAGGGGTGTGACTGTCTACATCCTACCTCCCACACACCCGGCTCTGGCGAGATTGGGTGTTGCTGTTGTTATTGTTACACGAAATGCATGTTTTGTTATCCCTTTTAATATGAATGAGGTGCATCATTCTCTTGATATCATCTCATACATAATTCTTCTAATTTTTACACAAGTCTCCTATAATAGTGGCATGGTCGAGTGGTCAGTACCTTGGACTTCCTCTGTTTTCCTTAAGACTAAGTTCTTCATGCAGATGCAGACACTATCGTCTTTCACTTATACTTTGGTAAATTAGCATTCACATTTCACATCATCTACCAATCTATATTTTTTTTCTGCTATTTTTATTGTTCTAGCATAGAAGGATTGATGCCTGCGCATATAGAAAAGAAGTTTAGATGTTAAAAGTGGACACTATAGCGTGGATAAAAGTGGTACATATGGTTTTGTTATTGTTGTAGCTGCTGTTTCTAAGGCTGGTGACCATATCTTTGTCTTCATCAATTTTGATCATACATTTGCCCACTTTCAACCATAAGTTCCATGATTCCCAATTTAGTGGTATAGAGGGAAAAACTGAAAAAAACACACTTGACTTGACGCTAACTAATATGTAGAAATGTTGGTAAGAGATTGGGGTTTAATAAAAGTCAGAACAGAATGAGGATTAGTAGTTTCATTGGTGGAACGACATGTCAACATTACTATTGTTATCTGTCTTAAATACAAAAAGGACAGCATGGTATCTATGGAGAAACATGAACTTAGAGTGAAGAAAGAAGAAACGAGGTTTCGAGTTGCACACAGATTTAGGAGGAAGAGACTCGTAGTTTAGAAATAAATAACCAATACAAGTAATACTACATAACACTTTGCTGGAACTAATATTCTATGACTTGTGCCCAGAATCCCATCTCTCATTATGCATTTTCTATGATACTTTTTTCCCATTCTTTAATATTAGCAGTGGCAATTTTAATAAAGTGTTTTCCTTGATTTCTTTTCTGGTAAAGTAGAAAGAATAGTTCTCATCTCCTTCACCATATATGGTCCTGTTATAAATTGCTTCGATTATATTCCACCATTAACAGTAACATACAACCTAAATATTTGAAGGCTAATGAAGCATAAGTAGCTGTGTTCTTAGTGTAATCTCTTGTTTGGTGAAGAAGTGAAATGTGATTATTTGTAACCACAAGGGGTGACCCAGCGGTAAAAAACCAGCTTTCCAAAGTGGAGGTCAAGGGTTTGAATCCAACTGGGAGAAAATTAGTCCCCTTGTGGCCACGGAGGTTCACCTGCTCCGACTCTGGGCTACCCAAAAGGGTAGTCGCCCTTGGATTAGTCGGCTCGCAATGTCGAGTCGGAAACCCGGTAACCAAAAAACAAAGTGATTATTTGCTTTACTTGATGTCTCCCGAAGCATAATTGGCTGTGCTCTTAGCTTGATCTCTTGTTTGTTTAGTTAAGAAGTGAAATGCGATTATTTGCTTTACCTGACGTAATGAAGCATAATTAGCTGTGCTCTTAGAAGTGAAATGTGTTTATTTGCTTTACTTGACTTGAGAACAAATTAGCCCATAAAGTCGAAAATCGTGAAAAAAAGGTTTTAACAGTTGGAACCTTATAACTGGCCCATTAGAAGAAGAACATAACACTTCTTACTCTGTTAGCACGTGAGATTTAAGTCCATTACTCTTTCTAAGTGCCGGAATACTTTGTTTTTGTGCCAATTTCTGGTTATATATGATTATTCTTAGTCCCCAAATTAACTTTCCAGATTTTCTAATTAATATTAAATCACATCAACATGTATTTGTTCTTCCTTTATCTCGATATCATTGATACTTAAACTCATAATTATTATATGGTTTTTGTTTCAGTAAGATCGGAACCGTTGAGGAGATTTTAACTATTGAAATAAAACCTGGTTGGAAGAAGGGTACAAAGGTAACTTTTCCAGAGAAGGGTAACCAGGAACCTGGTATCATAGCAGCCGATTTAATATTTATAATAGATGAAAAACCTCATGAAGTTTTTAAAAGGGAAGGTAACGACTTGATCATCAATCAGGAAATACCCCTTCTTGAGGCACTCACTGGAAAAACCATTGACCTCACAACAATAGATGGTCGAAATATTTTGATTCCCGTTACAGAAATTGTTAAACCAGGCTATGAGTTAATCGTTCCGAATGAAGGAATGCCGATTTCAAAGGAGCCTAGAAAGAAGGGAAATCTGATTATCAAGTTTGATGTCAGGTACCCAAAAAGGCTCACAAGTGAACAGAAATCTGATTTGAAAAGAGTCTTGGGCAGAAATATGTGATTCGGTTTTTTGTTCAAGAGCATAGAGGTATTTAAAGTTGGCAATTTTAGATCTTTTGGGGGAGTACACATATATATAATACACATCTGGAGTTGAGGTCTTGGTTTGTTTCCTGTGTTGATAATCTATAGGTTTCTGGAATCATAACATTGACTCGGTTTAATTTGTATAGATTAACCATGTGTCAGTTGTATTTAGTGATCTTTTTTTTTAAACTTTAGGGCATTTCAGGGGTTCAAAGGTATAGTCAAAGGCTCTAGATGGAGTTAAGGGTCTGCACCTGTATCTCCTAAAAGTCTAAATCTGTTCTTGAAGTTTCATGCCGTATACTATGTAAGTACAAACTAAATAAACTAAAAAAGCCTTATGTGTGGGGTGGTTTTGTAACAGTAGTGTATCTGGTTAATAAATCAGCATTTAACCTTAAGTGCGGTTAAACAACTACCGGGCTTGTTAACCACTCTGCTTGGCATAAAAAGTGGTAAAATTTTAGAAAATGACCAATGAAGTAACAGATTATTGGTGATTGGTGAACAACTGTACTAAAACTACAAAAGGGCGTTTTATTTTCTAACTATTAGATTACGCAATTCGGGTGTGGTTAAACTAGTACCGGCTTGAGCCACATTCCATTTGTACTTAACTTTTTTCGGTTTTAATATACTTTACCGGGGTAACCCTTTACCCAAAAAAACTAGTACCGGCTTAGATACGCATATGTGCATGGCACAAAGCTGGTGAAGTTTGACATAATGACTAGTGAAAAAGGTCAAACTTGTACAAATTCTTGGTGAACAACTGTACCAAAACTACCAAAGGGTGCCGTATTTTCTTACTGTTATCGTATGCAATTTGAGTGTGGTTAAACAAGTATTAATTGCTTAACTACTTCAGGTATGTGCTTGGTATACAAAAAGAGGTAAAGTTTGACACAATGACTAGTGAAAAGGTCGAAGCTTACAACCTGAACAAATTCTTGATGAACAGCTATACCAAGACACACCAAGACCGTCGTTTTTTTCTTACTCTTATCTATGGAAATTGTTCTTCTCGTATGTTTATGGCCGACAAGAAACTCTAGATTACAACCACATAACTACGCCACATCGTGACTTGTCTATATACATAAACATAGGCGTGAGATATATGTATCTGAGACCAGAATTTGTGTCTTCTTTCTAGCCATTTGCTATTTTGGAAAGTTTTGCTGTGGTATTCAAATTGGTACATGTGATGCTATCAATGTGTATCCTCGAAAGAAGAAAAGAATAATGAGTTATAACATCGACGGTTCTCATGAAAAACAAACTTATACCAACAATTGAAGTCATGTCTAAAACTGCGACATGAGACTGGGCGGAATAAGGGTGCCGAGACTCGGTCTTGGCACATGGAGCACGTGTTTTTCTTACGGTATTATGGAAGGACCACAACGCGTGTCTTAGATGGGAAAAATGTAAGACTCGGTCTTGTGGACGACCGAGTAGTGTGTGTATTTGTGTGTTTTGGTAGGGTAAATATATGTGTATAAGCGGGGTATATATTGGTGGTGAAGTTGTCTTATTGCACTAAGTTGGTTGTAAAAAAAAAATGAGACGACGGTGTTGAATACGTCGCTGAGGTCTTCTTATTACACTTGGTCTAATCTTTTACATAACTATTTCCAAAGGGGTATCGGAAGGGTGTGCAAGTAGTGTCGTTGCATTGAGTCTTCACTTAAAAAGGCACATTTTTATTAGTTTTGTATATAAATGTGTATAATTCTAAATATATATAAGTCATATAATTTTATATGCAATTTTTCTTTAGTTTACAAGTGTAATGGAGTCTCGTTATTGTCTAGAGCTACCGAAAACCATGAAACGGTCCTGTATATATCACTCCACATCTCTTAGGAACAAACAGTAACCGAATACACATAAAGTTGTAACACATATTCCACAAGTATTAAAGTCATTTGTAACTAAATGTAAATATCCACAGCTTCAAGTTGATCATTAAACTTTTTTTCATTGAGCTTACCGGAATTGTTTTACACGTTGCTAATGCAAAAAAAAAAAACATACTAGTTAAAAAAAAGAAGGAAAAAAAATTACCTTTTCTAAAGAGAATTATACAAAGCATTATATTTGTGTTGTTGATATTTTTGCATAATTTGCTGAAAAAAAGATATTTTTGCATAGATAGATTGCATTTTAGGAATGTGTGAGCAAGGGAATGTGCGTGTTTAATAGGCCTCTCTCCACCTTGTGGATAAAAAGAAAAGATGTCCATGGGTGGGGCTGGGTTGCACTTAATCCATAATAACGAGTCTACATCCCATAGATAAAAAGGCAATCAACATCCATGCAGAATTCCACTACCAAACCACAATATTCACTAAAAAAACCCTAATTGGTAGGGGAAATGAGATAAGAGAAATGAAAATGAATCAAATTCTTTTGTTTGGTACGAGAGAGAAATAAAAAGATGAAAGAATTGGTGAGAATTAATAGTGTAAATTTTAAATTCTTGTTTCCATCACTTTTAATTGAGAATTTAGAGAAATGAGAATAATTTTCGTAATATTTTCCACAAATATGTATTTTTCCTTTTTCATCTCACGAGTGTATTTTAGTTACTACTCGTAATTCATTTATCACCGCTAGGGGTGTTAGTCGGGTCGGGTTGGTCGGGTTCGGGTCAATTCGGTCGGGTTAAAGTCGGGTCAAGGCTGAAATTAACATACCCGAACCCGCCCCTATTTGAATTCAGGTTAGTCGGGTTTGGGTCAACTTGGGTCGGGTCAAATCAAGTCGGGTCCATTCTGGTTCGGGTCAACCGGAATATGAGTAAAATGTAACAAAATTTCTTATTTTACTCTTTTAAATAGATAATTTATAGAATTTATATTTAAAAAATATAAAAAGATGATTATTCGATTCAATCGGGTCGATCTGAACCCGAGTTACCCAAACATTTTCGACCCGATACCCAACCTTATTTAGTATTCGGGTTGACCCGAGTAACCCGACCCGAATAAGCTTAATTGAGTTTTGTTCGGGTCGGTTTTTTTAACACCTCTAGTCAAAAAAAGTTAAAAAAATCAAAACAAATACAAATTTGCGCATTTCTCAAGTTTAAGTCTCTGTTGTTACTAAACAGTAGAATCCAACAAAATTCTCTACTGATTTCTATTCTCTGAATTTCTATTCTCTGCTTCATTTCTAGTCTCTAAAATTCTCTCAACCAAACATGTCCTAAGATTAAAGTAAAAAGGCTTACATCTCGCAATTTCAAAAGTAGTCATTTATTGGGTTTTTATTAACTTTATGGTAAGAAAAGAAGTTTTAAAATGTAATGTTATGCGATCGTTACACTAAATGACCTCATACAAATCGTGACACGTGTCATAAGGTTGGTGAGATATTTTTGCTAGATTGAAGTGATGTTTTGTGCAACTATTGTGTTCATGTGCGACAGTTTTGTATTTTTCAAAACAGACAAATTTCTTGAGGAAACGGTTTTTGAATTTTTTTTTTGTGTTTTTTTAAAGAAGTTTTTGTCTTTTCCGGAAAAGACAGTATGGTCGAACAAAAATGTCACTTTAGTCTAGCAAAATACATCCCACCAACCTTATGACACATATTACGATTTGTATAAGGTCGCACAGTCTAGCAATTGCACAAGACTAAATTAAAAAACTTTTTTTAACTAAAAAATGAATCAAAAACCAAAAAAATGACTTTTAAAAATACCTCTTATAAGTATTGCTTACACATCCAAAATAGTATAACACTAAGTTAGTTGTCACTCATTGTTGTCACATCATCTTACTACTTTTTTACTCGGTCATCACTCGCGCCCCTTAGAGCAAGGGGCGTCGTGAAGTTTTTGTTCGCTGAATCCTAGGTGGCAAGCCATTCGGCCGCTCGCCACCACACCACCATGGCTCGCCATCTCTCGCCATTTGGGAGCTCGTTGTGTAGACGACAAAGATAAGACAAAAGTTTTAACCGTTTAAACACAACGGTTGTAATTCAAAAGTTATAATTTTTTACCCCCTTTTACTATATATATATATATCCCCTACAAAAGTCAAAATAACAAACTATTTTCACACACATTCTTATAAACTCTCTCAAATAACACCCATTTTCACACACATTCTTCAAACAATGGCTACTGAACCAAACGAATTGAGAAGAGAGACCATTCGGCGACTACGTCAAGAACTTGTAGATGATGTCGAGTTGGCGAACAATTTGTTGCATGAGTTGAATCGGTACCTGGATCAATTACGTACCCGTGCTCTGGAATTGCTGAGGGTAGAAGCGCTGCCTGATGATCCCCTCATCAAGTAAGGTTTAGTGCTTTGAGCATTGAACCAATGAAGCCAATTGGAATACGAATCAATCGACGCCCATGCTATATTCCACCACCGGCAGACAAGCCTAACGATGTCCGTGACCAAACTACATCGAAAAAACAAATGCGCTAAGTCTTCATCTTTTGAGTGGCAAATATGACATGAAGGATCCGAAACCAAAACACCACGATGTAGATGATGTCGAGTTGGCGAACAATTTGTTGCATGAGTTGAATCGGTACCTGGATCAATTACGTACCCGTGCTCCGGAATTGCTGAGGGTAGAAGCGCTGCCTGATGATCCCCTCATCAAGTAAGGTTTAGTGCTTTGGAAAAGGCGAGATTTTTCGATATGACAAACTCAAACAACCTGATGGCAGTTAGGAACGAGTTGCTACGAACCATTACTAACAAGCAACAAATGATTAGCCATTACAGAACAATGTAATGGTTCGAATCATGTTTTAGTTTTTTTATTTCGTAGTTTACGGCGTAATTTTTAATTTCGTATTGTATTTTGTAATTTTTATTTGAATGAAATGAATTTAGTTTGTTTGAAAAAATGAAAAAATAAAATAAAATTGGGGGTGAGTGGGACCCAAATGACTAAGTTGTGATGTGTTGTGAGTGAAGAGGTATTTTAAAATGTTGTGTTGAAATGAGATGACATCCGTTGAAGCCCAAATGACCTGATTTACCTCTTCACCACACCCCTTCCTCTTAGCTTATACACATCATTTAGTTGTTTCTCTTATTTTATAAGTATATGAAACGTACGCGAGCACACATACACACACTCTCATGCATGAGCTCATTCATCTGCAATCCTCACCGGACCGGTGCAAAAGCCACACAAGTCATGGTGAGGAGCAACCCTATAACATGCTCACTCGTAAGGGTAGCCTTAATTCAGGAGTGGACCGAAGGAGGTTCTCAAGATTTCAAGGGAACCCTATGGCTTTATCCAACGTAGTGTAAGAATTTGTTAAATAACTTGATTTTTTTGAAAAGAGTGGCGATTTGCACACTTCACTAATTGATTTGTTTTTACAAATAAAAATTGAGTATGTGTTCAGTGACATTTATACCTAATTACTTAGTGGAGTGTTTGTACAAATATTAAAGGTATTAATAGGCCATGACTCAAAATATTTAAGAGTGCCAATAAATTTGTGGAGTGTGCAAATCATCTCCCTTTTGAAAATGAACATGATTCTAAAACTCAAGGTTATAAATAGCGTGAGGCGTGGCGTGGCGGCATGACCAAGCCTTACGCCTTTGCGAGCCATGGCAAGTCATGGCGTTTTTAAGGCGTGACTTAAGGCGGCACAAAATATGAAAATATTTATAAATTTATATATTTATATCATATTACAATTATATTGAGTTTACAAAAAGTGTCATAATAAAAATAAGTAAAGAAGAAGAAAGAGGAAAACTAATTCTTGGCATGTAATCTTTTTATTTCTATAATTAAAATACGATTTTATTGAATTGAATTTTCAAAAAAAGCTCCACGCATTCACGTTTTATCGTGTCTTATCATGTTTTTTCACTCATCATCTCACATCAAGCGGGCGGTGCGGGTGCGTAAGCCCAAGCCTTGATCTATTGCGTGGCGTGATGTCACGCCTCGCGCCTTTGTGTGGCCTTTGCGAGCCTTTTAAAACCATGCTAAAACTTATGCGTTACAAATCTGTTTTAGTTTTATAAAATACTCGTAATGACTTTTTGTCCCCATAATCATGAACGGTCTAATAATGAGTCAAGGACTACAAATGCAAATCACATCCATGCCACAATCTCCACACCTAATCCTATTAAATCCACCTTAAAAACTAAGGCTTAAAGTAAAAGCTCACACCTTTATTTAACTATATATATCTACTCAAATTATTCGATACGAGTGTTCACGGTGTACACCATTTTATATGCTTAGTTTCATCGTTTAACTCCAACAAGTTTATTTCTTCAACTATTAGTCATGCACATGCATTGGCAACTACGAAAGCCAAATTGTCAAAACCTTATCAAACTCATGTGGCCCGTTTAAATCTTCTTTTTAGTGATATAAATTTAGGAAAAAATACCATAGAGACAATCTAAATGGTATTCAATATTAATTGCTGTACTAGGTAAAACTATATCACTCGAGTTTAGGAATTTTTTTAATAACATGTATCGTAATAAATTTCGAGAATTGACACCTACCATAATATTTAGAAAAAAACAATTCACATACATGTGACAATGAACATTATAGATAGTGAGATAAGAAAGAGGAAACTTTGATAACAAAATGATTGGTGCATCACATTAGCGCGTGAAAGTTTTTTTATAAAAATTGTATCGTTGTACGATTTCTTAAAAATCATGCGCTAATATGTTTTTTTTCAAGCTTTGAAAATTAAAATGAAAACAAAACCAGAGTATCAGTAACTCATTAATTTCTTGCAGGACTTGCGAAACCAAGTTAGATATGCATATTATTTATTGAGACATCAATAATGATTCATTGGGCATTTCAAGAATGATATTTTCATTAAGAATGTCAACCACTTGTATTAGTATAGTTGAACACAACGAACATAGTACCATGTGTTTTTCACTTTTTCTATCTCATGAAACTTGTAACGACTGAGTTTTAAACCTCTAATACAAGGTTTTTTTTTAACTTGTGCCCTTAGGGCACAAGATAAGAAGGTATGGGCCTACAGAAAAATACTCAAAGATTTACAAAATTGTAGGTCTCTGAGTATTTTTTTGTAACCCTGTGTATTTTTTAATAATTTTTTATCTTCTTATTTTGTGCCCTAAGGGCACAAATTAAAAAAAACCCTAAATACAATAATACTGAAGAACATCTATTGACTGCATGAATACCACATATATTTTGAATGCAAGAAGATATATACGTCTAACTAAAGGAGAACAATTACAATTACGAAACGTAAAGAGTTTATGATGAAAGCAAATAAATTAAATTTAAAGATTATCTTTCTATGTTTATTGTACGAAAAACTTTTAAACATTTTTCCAAGAACACCACTCAATCGAAGGTCAAACTATCATCTTGGCTATGTAACATTCCGACTTCTTCATTAACTAATATAACGCGAAACTGCAAAAGTGAACATTTTCATCTCTGATTTTCCTTAAATATTATGCGAAAACAACTTTAGTTTAACACATTATATATCAAAACAGACAGCCTTTCACTTGTCTTTCGATTGAAATATTTTATAGTTTCACCATTAAACCGAATAACCACTATGAGGAAGAGGAAATTTCATTCAATCAAGTTATTGTGACAACAATAAATAGGAAAGTTTGGGTCTCTACATCATGTTCAAGTTTTACATATGAATAATGTATAGTATAAGAATCTATAAACATATAGGTTTTTTCAACTTGTGACTCAGGGGCGTATGATAAGAAGCAATAATTGTGCAAAATTGAAACACAGATATAAGTTGAAGAATAAAATATACTAACAGATACAATACGGTACAAACTGATACAAGCTGAATTATATTTTATTCTTAAGTGAGTTTTTATTTTGCACAATATTTTCTTATTATCATGTGCCCTAAGGGCACGTTTGGTAGAAAGAATTTCAGAGATTAGAAATGAAGCAGAGATTAGAAATTCAGAGAATAGAAATCAGTAGAGATTTTTGATGAATTCTCCTGTTTGGTAATCACAAAGACACGACCCGAGAAATAAGCAATAGATTATTTTATTTCATATTTTCTTTTAAACAAATGAAACAATAGATCCAAATTGTGCAGTTTAAAACTAAAACACAAGAACACCATCACCCTTATCTGGTTACCAAAATATGCAAACTAAAGATTGACATACCAAATTTGTTACCAAAAACAATTTATTATAAAATAAAACGAACACTAAAATCAATTATGTTCAAATTACCCTATGCAAACCCATCTTATATAACCTACGAAAAAAAGAATCTTTGAACAATACACAACCAAAGTGGCGATTAAATTAACAACTACCAAATTGAAACATTGGTTACCAATATTGATAAGAAGAAAGTCAGATCTGGAAAATATGATGGAGATGGAACAATTTTGGGGGTGAAGGTTTTATTGATATTTTGAAAAGTGGTGAAAAATGTGGAGGTCACGTGAATTTTAGATTTAATACCTCTTTTTTTCAACCTTTGACTATTGCCCAAAGCTAAAAACACACGGAGAATTGGAATTTCTTTACTTGTTGGGATGGAAATGAAAGAATTCAATTTACACGTGAAGTTATATCTCGAGAAAACGGAACTCTCCGCTTTACAATTTCTTTATGCTACCAAACAAGGGAATTTTGCTCATTTCCATTTCTCTAGCTCCATTTCTTGCTACCAAACACACCCTAAGAGTTCAAGTTAAAAAAACCGATAACATATATATCAAAAAATATGTTTTAAGGTATATAATATAATCATACAATATAGCATTATTGGTTGAGAAAAAAATGTAGCATTACCTTTGTACTATTCGATAGGGTGCTTTTAATATGCAATAAATTAAATAGTAATGAGGACCATGGGTGTAGTGAGCACCATGTGTCACTGCTCCCAAAAGCATTCAATATCTTCGGATCATGTCTTTTGGATATAATTCTTTCCATTTTAACATGTATTGTATGCAACTATACTTGTACACATACTATGAATATAAATATATGTCAAAATCACTTTTTTTTTCTTTTAATCAAATTAGATCAAAAGAGAAAAAATTAAAATGAAAAAACTAGAGTTAATTATAATCACATATTAAAAATATATCAATTTGAATTACATGCATTTTAAGCTCTTAAATACTCTTAATATATTTTTTATCTTAAAATTAGATATCTTAATATATTTTTTAAATCAAGTTAAATTTATATTCATATGTTATATGTAATTCATCAAATCATCTGATTTTATTTCATTATCACGTCAAATGTGAATTGTTCATACTAATACTACTTTGCATAGATTTTTAATTTTTAAAAATAACTTACAAATTAATATAGGATTGTCATTAAATCAAGGGAAGTGATTTGTGCATCATTTTTTTTAGCCATACACTAATAAATGACACCGGTATGCATGATTAGTGGTGTATGGCTAAAAAAAGGTGGTGCACAAATCACTTCCCTTAAATTAATACAAATGCATTTAATTCAAGTTAACGTGTATCATGTGTATTCATATCTATTTTTCATTTTTCTCATTAATTTTCTTTTCTCATTTTTCTCATTAATCCCTACCTATTTTTGCCCTAAAATCAAGTTAGATAGTTTGATCCGACTAGGGATGAGCACGGTACCGGTCCCGTATCGGTCCCGTACCGAATTAGTGGTATCGATTTTTTCTCGAGCATAACTTAGTGGTACCGGTACCGTACCGAACGGGATTCGGATACCGGTACCGGTACCAGTAACGGTACCGGTACCGGGAAATCGGGTTTTCCCCATTTTTTTGGAATACCCCTCATTTGGTAAACCGGTTCCCATTACCGAAATAAGAGGTCCCTCAAATTAACACCTAAATTCAATCCCCGGTGCCTTACCTAATACCTTTGAAACGAGTACGGTTTCGGTTCGGTATTCGGGATTCCAGTTCGAAAATGGCTCATACCCAAGATCCGACTAAACATAATAGACATGTTCGAAATAATTATTAGTAAAAGATTTTCAAAAAAAAAATAAACGAATAAAATATGAAATGTTTTATAAACCGAAAAAACCCGATTGAAAACTCGTGTAATCCCGCATATACGCAATGAAGGTCGAATTTTTCCATTTAACCAAAACACAAACGTCCACGGCTATCAACACAATGAACAAAAACTGTGTCGGTCTAATAAATGAAATTAAGCAAAATAACGCAATGCAAAAAAAAAAAAAAAAAAAAAAAAAAACCCCTAATAATCCTCAGTCCACACCTCAATTCATCCCGTCAGAAATGTGATTGTGATGAACTGAATATTTGTCAGACCTGAATTTGAAACCTTGTTAAAATCACTTTGCCACGTCATATGTTGTTGGTAATTTATCAAACTAAATATATATGCTCAAAAGAATGTAATGCATATAACTTCAAGCGATAAACACAAATCTTCAGTATCTACATATTAATAACTTCTTCAATAGATTTTTTTTTACTTCCTATAGTTATAAAATCATCCAAAAGTAGTGTAATGCATATAACTTCTAGATATCAAAAGCTTTTGAATGAATATTGAAAGGTACATTTCCACAGCGTTACAAATCGAAATTACTTATATGCAACACATGTAATTATAAATCAGTGATCATAATATATTAAACCACAATATCCCACAACTTATAATAGATACGTTATTTATAGAGCGAACGACTTTTAGTATGTATATATAAATATAAGTATGAATGCAAAATCCGTTTTAAAATACAGTCGTAAATGACAAAAAAATATAGGTTATTTATATAATTTAAACTTTCACAGAATTGTACGTTCCTGACTCATGTCGTTTATTTTAAAGTTATTCGAAGATCTTTCAGCGTATATTTTTTTATCTGAAAAAATCGGTATATATGTGTTATATATTTGAGAAATAAAGTTTATTATATAAAAATGTCGTAAATAGTTAAAAGTTGAGGGTACGTTTTGTAAGTTTTATTTTATTTTCCATTTATATTAAACTTCAATAATTTTTATAAAATCATACGTATGTCAGAAGCATTGCAATATTGGCTCGTTTTGTTCGCAATTCGAAGATCTTTTCGATGATATTTTTTCATCTGAAAGAATCGGTAGATATGTGCTACATATTTGCTAAATAAAGTTTATTATATAAAAAAGTCGTAAATAGTTTAAAATTAAGAATTTATTTTGTAACTTTTATATACATATTAAAAATATCAGAGTTCATCACCACATTTCCGATGTGATGAATGAGGTGGATTATTAGGGGTTTCTTTTTGCATTGCGTCTTTTGCTACTTTCAATAATGACCTGACACGTGTTCATATAGTTCATAGCCACAAAAGTAGCGCGATGAGTTTGGTTAAATTGAAAAAGTCAGACTTTCATAGTCTCTGCGGGATAACACGAGTTTCAACCGATTATTTCGGTAAAAACGCTATAGGTAAATATAGGTAACCAGAAAGACCTTTTTTAGCATGTTAACTTTTTGTCGGAAAAGAAAGATTGTTTTATGAAAAATATCATCATGACCTCCGTGAACAAGAAAAGGTTAAGTTAAACAAACGTACAATCAGTTCACTTAAACAAATATGAATGCTTTATAACTTTTTCTTTACAAAAAGTATATAACAAATTTCTATATTGGTCAGAATTATATTTTAATATAAAAAACTCAGATAGACCAAGGTATATATTGTCCTTTTCAATTACAGGTGTGTTGGCGTATAGTTCAGAATGGGTCGGACCCAAGGGGTTGAACCCGATAAAAAAGTGGCCCACATCCTACGTAACCCTAATCCATACACTATATATACAAGGGTTGAATCATCCTACTGCACCAGTTTATTCTTTACCACCTCTTTATATAACATGCTTATACTATTTTGACTTGACCGTCGGAGGGTGGATCTCGGGCTCCGGCCTCGGGTCCCCTTCTAACCGGTTCTTCTTTGTTGGCAACACTATTCAAGGCCCGGGAAGACGACGAACGGCATCAGGAGAGTTGTCAGGACCGGCCCGACCAAATTATGCATCAACAAGGTAGTCAATCGATTATTTAGTTAAAGGCAAATGACACAAAAAAGGTATTCAACTTAATGGTCATTTCCAATCAAGGTATTGCACTTTTTTTCTTGCATAAAAAGGCACCTAACATATTTTTTTGACCAATTTAAATATTTTCGTTAAATAAGTAACGATAATCCATTAAGTTTTACATGCGGGTCTACTAAGCGATGGGCACGTGTGGACGAACAGAGTCAGAGGTTTAAATCACTTTGGATGAGTCTTTATTGGAAGGCTTGCACATTAATTTTGTTATGCCTCAAATTATCTGATGTGCTTTATTTATTGCTATTAAATTGCTTGTACTTCTTACTAATTACCAGAAAATTTTATATTGTAATTCTTTGTCTTCGATGTTAAAAACAAGACAAACTGGAAATCAAGTAATTAAGCACCCTAACGTTTTTGTGCCTATTATAATCTCAACACAGAAGAAGTGAACCATGGTGTTCTTCCACAACCATGAGTCAGAAGTAGGGATGACAAAAGCACCCGAAACTGATGGGGAAAACCGAAACTCGAACCGGTTGGGTCGGGTTCGGGGACGGGTTGGCGGGTTTGGATGCGGGTTCGGGTAGAAATATTCTTTTTTTCTCGGGTACGGGTTCGGTTGCGGGTTCTAGTAATACCCGCCCCGTTTATCCGTATCCGTACCCGTTTATTACCATTTTTATATAAGGACAATTTGGGCTCCTAGCCTTGTACAAAATATTTGACTACTCGTATTCTAAAAGTTATTTTTAGCAACCATATCTTGGTAGTTACAAACAATTAGTCACGCCCGACTCTTCAATTCTCGTATTAGTTCTTTAATCTTTGGAGTTTATGTCTCAAGGTTCTTCTTCTATCTTTTTTATTTTATCTTTAGTGCATTAATTGTTTATTTATGTAATCATTTAATTATCCATTGAACTTGTATACATAATTATTTAACTTGAAATCATTACAATAGTAATGAGAGTGTAATTGTGTATTGATCATTTGAGCACTTCATACTTAGGCATATTTTTTACACTTTACATGAACGAAATCGTATTTTTCTTACATTGTTCATGTCCAACGAATATTCAATTGCGGATAACCGAAACCCGTGGGTAAACCCGAAAAACCGATGGATAATACTAACCGGGTATCCGTCGGGTATTGGGGCGGATACGGGTTTGGAAATTATAAACGGGTGCGGGTACGGGTTCACTAAAACTCGACCCAAACCCGACCCGTTGCCATCCCTAGTCAGAAGTCTGAACAATTGAAGAAAAAGAATTAAAAAATGTATTACTTCGCATAGAGTGATAACAAACTGATTCAAAACATTGATCGACATATATGTGTCTTGTTACCTCTTAACAGGTGCCATGTAGGTTGGTGGTTTGTGGTGATGATGGGTAGGGTTGCTAACTTACGGCGGTGGTGGGTGGGGTTGGTGGTGGAGGGGCCGCTTGGTAGTGATGATGATGGGGAGGCTTGGTGGTTGCGACGACGATCGACGGTGGTGGTAGCGGCTGGTGGACTTGAAATGTAAAACGATCGTTAAATATCTAACGAAAATACCCAAATTGACCAAGAAAATAAGCTGAGTGCCTTTTTATGCAAGAAAAAAAGTACAATACCCAAATTGGAAATGACCTTTAAGTTAGATACATTTTTGTGCCATTTGCCCTTTAGTTAATTACAAATTTGATATTTCACTTTTTTATGTTCATTCCTTTATATAATAGCGAAGTAAGTGGTATGTGTTTAATTACACATACCTTTTACCTTTAAAAACGAGCTAAAATAACCAAAAACGGACTTAAAATACCAAATATATGCTTGTTTTGCTAATTGTATTGTGCAGGAACGGATATCTAAGAAAAGGACGAAAAACAAAGCAAAAATGGACAAAACCGGGCTCGGAATGGAAAAGCAGGAAAAGACACAGTCAAGTCAAAGCCCAAGTTTGAAAAAGTCAACCAAAGTCAACCCCGACAAACCCGAAGCCAAAAGTCAAGAAAAACAAGTTTAGGGACTAAACTTGTAAATCCCTAAACTTATTTTAAAAGAAGAAAAGAAGGAAATAAAGAGAGGGGTTAAAGCTGCCAAATTGGCAAAGAAATACCACAAGGGGCAATTCTGCCAAGTCCCCTAAACCATAACTAACAAGGACGTGTACTGCAACAACCAATATAACCCTTGGGGGGTTATATTGCCAAGTCCTCAAAGTTAATACACCACAAGGACGTGTGGTGCAACACCTCTTATCACATGAGGGGGAATTATTGCCAATTACCCAACTTCACCCCAAACTTTAGTAAAACTCTGTATATCTCTCGTTTGCTTTTCCGCCAAATCTCCATAACCCTACAACCTGTCATTTATCACCTCGTTTGACCTCCCAATACATCCAAAAACTTTACCATCCTAAACCCCACCCCCCACATGGGTTTGCCATGTTGGCAATCCATAAACCCACCAAAAATCATCAAGGGTTGAAAAACTTCGACTTGGGCACCAAGAAATTTGAAGGGCCAGGATTGTTTGTCTACACTCTCACAACAAACACACTTCAATTGTGTGTCTACAAAGAAACACACCTGCAAGAAGACAAAGAGACCAAGTGCAAAACCCTAGTCGTTTTTCCTATTTAAGCATTGTAAGCCCTTGAGGCAAAGAGAGTAGTTTTTAGTGTTTAAAAGTTTTTTAAGTGTATTAAGTTTTCAGTTTAGTCTTTTATGTACTTGTACTTCACTTTTTAATGAAAATTCAGTTACTCTTACATTTGTGTTCTAAGTTACAATTGTCTCTTTAAAACCTTTAAGCTCTCAATATAAGCAAATTATAACCTGTTTTTAAACTATAAAACTTTAAGAAAAATTCAAAAAGGGGAACAAAATTATTGTTGGATTAAGCAAGTATGGATGAATGAGCAAAATTGGAAGGCTCATTGGGTTTTGCTTAGTTTAAGCTTATTTATAAGCTTTGGGTAGGTTTAGAGCTTAATTAGGTTTCAAAAATCCTGTTTTGAGCAAAGGATTAAAGGTACATTTCTTTTAACTTTTGCTTTAAAGTTACTGTAGCAAATAGCTCATTTGTGCTGATTCTTAGCTTAAGTTTGTATTTCTTAGTTGTTTATGCTGTATTTATGTTTGTTAATGCTGAACTATACTTAATTCTAAAAATGAATGCTTAAATCAGTTTGTATAAGCTCTAAAATTCGTTTTTAGAATATTAAGGGGTGTTTGGGTTAAGAATGAAAACGGGTCAAAAAGGAAATGGTGTGGGTTGGTGTCAAGTTGGTCAACTTTAGCTTAAGTATTAAGCTGTTTAAGTCTGTTTTCAAAAGTTTTTTAAGTTAAAAAGATGTTTTTCAAGGTTTTCTAATTCATTCTTACAACTGTTGGATTTTAAGAAAACCCAAAGTGCTTATTTGGATAAGCACTTGGATACTTGAGTTTTAGTGTCAAAAAAGTGTCATTTGTGTGTTTAAAACAAGCTGCCAAAGTCCCTTTGGTCATTTGACTTGTTGAGTCAAAACCACCAAAAGTTAAGTGTCATTTTTTAAAAAAAGCAAAAAGCCCTTTTTCAAGAGTAGAAATCAGCAATTTTAAATTGTTTTTAGAAACTTAAAATTTGTGCACAAGTCCTTTTCCTAGTGTTCTTCATCTGTTTCAACTTTTCTTTTTAATTTGAGCTTATTTGACAGCTTAGAATAAGCTGTCAAAATAAGCCCTTGTTTTAGCATAGTTCTCCCCTGGTGCTAGGGGCCCATTTTCAAGCCTTCTTATTTAGCTTATTAGTTAACCTCAGCTTGAGTTATTGGCTTTTCTAAAAAGCCAATAAGCTCTTTGTTAAGTTTCCTCAGTTTCAGGCCTTAAAAAGCACTCTTGATAGCTTATTTTTAAGCCAAGTATTTGTCCCTAGCTTAAGTTTTACACCAACAGTACTAACTCTTTAGTTAGTACTGTTGTGGGTATTAAGCTTCTTCTTGGCTTATTGAGCTTATTCCACTTGCTCATTCGTGGTCCTAATAGCTTATTTTGTTTGTGTGAGTGCTTATTTTCCATTTTCCTTGTTTATTTAGTGTTGACAGTAGAAGCTTTTTGCCCTTAAGCTTATTTAAGTTTTCCTTCAGCTTAAGCCCTTTTTGAGCTTACTTAGTTGTAGATTTAAGCTTTTTATTGCTATTTAGATAGGGTAGTTAACTCCTCTTCTAGCTTATTCGTTTAAGTTTTAGCTTAAGTGTCCAAAAAAGCCCAAAAGACTTAGCTTTTTAAGCCCTTAAGCTCACTTAAAGCTACTGTCACCTTAAAAGCCCTTTTTAAGCTTATTCATAAGTTTCTAGAAAAAGTTGTAGTTTTGAAAGTTGTTAAGCTCAATAAGCTTAACAACTTTGGTTCACAAAGTTTTTCGAAAAAAAAGGGGAAGACAAGGGGTGACCCGGGTGAGCAAGACTCGAACCCGGGTCTCTACCCTCGATACATCCCCTCTTTATAACCCACACTTACCGCTGCGCCCTTGGGACTTTTTCATTAAAGTCCCAAGCGGTTTATTATTTAAGGGTGTTTTAGCCCTTTTAAGTAATAAGCTGTTACAGCTTATTTGCGGGCTTATTTATAAGCAACTTTTTAGTTTCTTATTTTTCGTAGGATAGTCATAGTATCTAGTATTTTAGGTAAAATTTTCAGAATTTTTAAAAGTCATTTAGTATTTTTTATAATTTAATTTAGTTAAAAGTTTAAAAAATTCATAAAAAATACAAAAATTATCAAAAAAATATTTTTCTTTTTTAGAAAATTTTCTTTAGTCATATAGTTTGTAGGAAAAATACAAAACTTTTCGTAGGGTCATTTTTATAACTTTTTGATTTTTAAAGAACGGGCTCGGGTGCGGTTTTTGTCTTGACTCGTTTTTGGGTCAAACGACCTCCGTTTTCAGTCTAGTCTTTTTCATTCTTCGTTATTTGTTCCCTAGAGTAGTTTAGAAGTGAAAATTTCTCCGTAGGGTTAATTTTGAAGATTTTAGGTTTTTCCCCCTTTGTTCGGGATTCGTGCTCTCGTTTTCTAGCTTAACTTCGTAATTTTTAGGATTTTCTTAAACGTTTTTGTTTGTTATTGCTTAATTTAACTTCCTGCACTCTCAAATCATTTCTCTCCTTCAAACTCAAATCTTCCGACTGTATCGATTTTCCAGCACAGCCTCATTGGGGATTAACGACCCGGGAAAAGTCTATACTGCTCCTGGTTTTATTGAGTTGTTTTGTTTTTTAGACTTTTTATATATTATATATTTTGTTATATATTATATATATATTATAGTTTGAAAAATAACTAATCAATTTTTGGCGCCGCTGCCGGGGAGGCTGTGATACCGACAATCGTTGCTCTTGATCATTTGTGTTTGAAGCTGTGAATATTATCTAAAAAAAAAAGTACAAAAATATTTTCATTTTCTTTTTAGTATAATTATCATTTAAAAACTAAAAAATAAAAAAAAAATCAAAAATATAAAAACATTGTCTTTAATTACAAATAAAATTCACAAATTGGTAAAATACCAAAATATAAT
>BQNB010098878.1:4657-18547 GCA_026074375.1 Tanacetum coccineum
ACTAGCCGACAACTCCGCAGTGAAAGGCGAGTCGGAATCTAACAAAGGAGGTGGTAAAATACTTGATTCGGTGAAAATGGCTAAGTCCCTTTTTAAATCCTTGGGTTTGGAAAAATGATCATTAAAATCAATCGGATTATCAAAAGTGATTCTAATTGGCATGACAATGGTATTGATTGGAACATCATTTGAAACTTTGTCTTCTTCAATCTTGATTTCTTCTTGAGCTGCTTGAGGATGATAAAGAGGTTTTGGTTTTTGATGTGAGTAAGTTTCCAAGAGACAAATTATCTTTTTCCTAATCGAATTTCATTTCATCATTCTCCATACAAATCGGACCAACGAGAAAAACATTGATATTTTCCATGAACAAACCTTCTCTCCGGTGAGAGTAGGTGAAGTAGGATTGCTACTTGAAACTTCAAGGGTGGGAGGGAGGGTAAGATCAATTCCCGGTGGAATCGAATCTCTTTCAAGATAAGCTTCAAATTCACTTTCTTCCGGTGAAGTAAGTGTGAAGGAAGAAGAAGACTTAATCTCGACATCCTTATCGTTATCTTCAAAGAGAGGATTCACGTTGCTAGATTTGAAGTTATCATCGAATTTAAAAAAAGATTTGAGTAAACTTGAAAATTTTCTTCATGCAAGTCCTTCTTAAGAGTTGAAACGTCATTACCTGGTGGTAATGAGTTAAGAGGAGCAAGTTCATCGGCGAACTTCTCAAAATTATCACTAGTCCTCATTGGAGAAGAACTAGGAGGAAGAATATTAGTGGTACTGCCACTAAACGGATCGGCTTTCGAAAAATCGATGACAGAAATGGCGTGAACAAAATTCTTATCCTTGTTTTTCTCAGATTTATCGGCATAATAAACAAGTTCTTCCTTTCCTACTCTTAAAGTCAAAGTTTCTTCGTACAAATCAATAAGAGCTTTTGCAGTGCGAAGGAAAGGTCTTCCTAAAATAATAGGCACTCTTGGGTCGGGTTCAAAATTAACCACCACAAAATCCGCAAGAAAAGTGAAACCATCAACTCTAACTACAACATCCTCGGCTATGCCATTGGTGATAATGGAACGATTGTCAAGCTCGAGTACATTCGAGTAGATTTTAATTTTCTTTTTGAGATTAATTTTAAAGCTTCAAGCCCAGATTACTTGTAGATAGAATGAGCGTAAAAGATTATGCTAGCTCCGAAAATCGCTCTAAAGCATTAGTCCGATTGAGTATCTGTAAAGCACATGGAATAAGAAATTTTCCCGGATCTTCGAGCTTCTCGGGAACTTTGTTCATGATGATGGCGGAACATTCGG
This sequence comes from Tanacetum coccineum, assembly GCA_026074375.1. Classification (NCBI taxonomy): domain Eukaryota; kingdom Viridiplantae; phylum Streptophyta; class Magnoliopsida; order Asterales; family Asteraceae; genus Tanacetum; species Tanacetum coccineum. Next base: position 5,971 of record BQNB010098878.1, read on the forward strand.
CATTCACGGTCGTAATGGAAATCTCCTCGAGTTTCTCTTTGTTCCTTAGCAATGAGCTTAACCATTTGTTGAATTTTGGCATTTCGACAAGAGCATCTTTCAATCCAATCTCTAAATGAAGTTGTTTGAACATCTTCAAAAAACGGCTATGTTGAGCACTTGGTTTATCGTTCTCTCTAACTTTTATCCTTTCGGGGTATGGAAGTTTAGATTGATACGACGTTGGTTTTGGAGAATTAAGATCTTGAATTTCAACATTAACAGTTTTCTGTGCTTTTGGTTTTGGGATTTCAATGAAAATGGAATCTTCTTCCTCCGGAGGTGGGACATGTGCTGTATTTTCTAAATTTGGATTTTGTACTTTTTCCGTTGACGTCTCCAGGTTTTGTTCGGGTTCTTTTTGAGGATTGGAAACAACGGGTGTAGGAACAAGAGGAGTCAAAGGTATTTCCAAAGTTTTACCGCTCCTTGTGGTGATAACATTCTAAATTGCCAGACGAGGGTTAGTTACGCTTTGACATCTGGAAGAGTTCTTCGTGAACTTCAGAAGTAGAGGCGGAATCTTTCAAATAATTACAAGATTTGTCAACAAAACTCGAACATTTAGCCACATTTGAATTTTGCCAAGAATTTGACCTTGATTTGAACATTCATTCAACACCGATCGTTGCCGTGACGTATTCTCAAAATCCATTTTCGAGAACACCTAGAATTTGAGGATAAAGAGTATGATATGGTGGAACTTTGGTAAACCGGGTTGATTGGTTGGTGTTTGAAAAAACTTGACCTTGAATTGTTTGAGGTTTGAAATTGATTCCACGTTTTTGATTCAAATTGAAATTGTTCCTTGATAATCGCGGGTTTGTTTGGTTGTTTTGAACATTTGGTTGATTGAAACCCGGTGGTCTCATTTGGTTTGCCAAATTAGGAGGATTCCTTTGAAAAAATTGCCAACGGCGGCTGTTTGTTGGAATTGATAAATGTTATCATGAAAAACGGGAAATTCATTCCTTGTTAACGGACAATTGTTGAAATTATGGTTTGATCCACATGTGACACAAACTTCCTCGACTGCTTTGACGGTAGCAGGAGTCGTAACATTCTTTTCACTAATCGCTTTCTCTAAACGGCTCATTCGAATATTCATTTTGTCTTCAAGTAAGGCGGCCATTTGTTGAATCTCGAAAGAATTATTGGAAGGTGAAGAAGTAGAAGAAGGAGCATTCGTAATCGCTCTTGAATCATTCGGACGACTTCTTGAATAACGCACTTTAGATTTACTCTCAATAATGGCTAAACCTTCTCGAGGCATCTTATCTAGAAAATTGCCACCCGCGGCGGAATCTAAAGCATCTTGATCATTGGTATTCAAAGAATTGTAAAACGTATCAAGTTGGTGTAATTCCGAGAAACCATGATGAGGACATTGACGAAGAAGTTCTTTGAAACGTTCCCATGCTTCGTTGAAGGTTTCATTCGGTTCTTGGTAGAAAGTAGTGATTTTGTTTCGAAGGTAAGTTGTTTTCGAAGGTGGAAAGAATTGGTTTATGAATTTCGAGACAAGATCATCCCACGTTAGAATTGATCTAGGAGGTTCCTTATCTAACCAATCTCGGGCTTCACCGTCTAGAGAGAAAGGAAAAAGCAAAAGCTTAATCGAAGTGTTCGGAACTTCGGGATGTCTAAACGTTGAAGTGACCTTGTTGAAAAATCGAAGGTGGTTATGAGGGTCTTGTCTACCCGTGAACTTATTACTTTGCACAAGGTTGATCAAAGGTTGTTTAAGCTCAAAATTGTTTGCATTTATCGGTGGAACAACAATTGCATCTTCGTATCCCTCGATGGGAGCTTGTAGCATTTGAGCCATGGTGATTGTCGGCCATTGGAATCTCGGGTTCCTCAACAATAACCGTTGTTATTTGTTGTTGTTGACGATTTCGATTACGAGCTTGAGATCGAGTGCGCATGCACTAAAAATAAAGAAATTAAAAAGCAATAAAAAATTACACTAATTTTTTTATTTTTTTAGCAATCTATTTTAAACGGATACACAAAAGATAACTTAAATCCAAATAATTAACTTACTTCACGGTAACTCTCAAAAATTGCTTTTCAAGGTGAGCCGTACTTCGTAAGTGACACAAATGGCAAGTTTTTGAATCTTTGGTTCGATTTGGGAACTTTTCAAGTTCACCGGAACTTATTTATGATAATACCTCAATTGAAGGTATTATATGTTGGTGTTCTTTTACCAACTTTGTTTATTTAATTTCTTTTTTAAAGGACAAATTTTTATATTTTTGATTTTTTTTGTGTTTTTTTTATATGATAGCTATATTAAAAAGAATTTTTTTTTTTACTTTTTATATTTTATGATTTTTTGACTTTTTTAAATTTTTTAACAAAAATGAAACTTTCGAGGAAGAAAGGATCTTCAAATCTTATCAACAAACACAAAACGAGAGATTCGTTAACTCAAATCCCCGGCAGCGGCGCCAAAAATTTGATACGTTTAGATAATATATACTAATATATAATATTTCCACGAGCAATTAAGAAAATTCCCTAAGGAAAATTCACTCGTTAAAATATATATATATAATATATAATATACGTATGTTTACCGAAAAGTATGATTTCCCGGGTCGTTTTCCCAACGATTTGAGAAATTGAAACCTCGCTTGATATTGGATACTGATTTGAATGGGTTCGAAGATTGATTGGGTTTTCTATAACTACTAATTAAAAACAAGCAATTAAAAACAATTAAAGCACTTGACAATTAACGGGAAACAAATAAAACGCGACTAATAAGCAAGTAAACTAAATTTAACTCTTAAAAATGTAAACTAAATTTCTAAACCTAATATAGGACAAAAGAAAATTTTAGGAAAAAGAAAAACATTTTTTTGATTATTTTTGAATTTATTATGAATTAAAAACTATTCAAATCTAATTAAATCTTAAAAAATAGCAAATTAAGTATTAAAAATTTGGAAAAATGATTTTTAAACTTAGAAAAGTCTAAAATATCATAAAATCTCAGAAAACTATTTTTAACTATTTTTAAAATTAAAATCCTATTTTAAAATTAAAAATTAAAGCTTAAAAATGAAAATTGAAATCTAATAGGTGTAAGAATGATTTTACTGAATGTAAAACTAAAGCTATTTTTTATAAAACTAAAAACTCTTTTTTTGTATTTTTCTGAAAAGTAATTTTATTTTTTATTGATTTTTCAATTTTTTAACCTACGAAAAATCCTAAAAAATAAACTAATAAAGGGAAAATTCTCAAAAAAATAAGGAAAAGTCCTACTAGGAATAAGTAATAAGAGAGAAATAAAACTAATCTATTAGGCTACGGCTTATAAATGAAAAGGGAAATTAAAACGTGTATAAGTTTTTAATGAAAGGAAACAATGATGGATGAGCTATTGTAGCAAACTGGTTAACATGTATGGTTGTTGAGAGGGAGGTCGTGGGTTCGAGGCAGGCAAACCATGGGGTACTTCCGTTTGATATAACTCCAAGAGTTTCTAAAGGAAAATGTTCGTTAATGTCTTTGTTTTCCAAAACATCTTTGTGGAGGATTCTCGAGTCTTGACAAATATGGCGGCTAGATTTTCACTTCACTTCTTGCAGGAATGGTGATATCGTAACTCTTGTAAGAGTAACCACCAACGAAAGTAACCTTGGCTTGGCATCTTGTTTGTATGAGGTATTTTCAAAGCGGAGTGGTCGGTATAAAACAGTGGCTTTTTAGATATAGACATGATATGGCCAAAACTTTTCAAAGCATACACTACGGCGAGCATCTCCCCCCACCCCCCCCCCCCCCCCCCCTCCCCCCTCTCCTTCTCTCGTTGTGTGTAATGAATTTGTGCTTCGGTTTCATCGTCTTTCTAGCATTATGAATCGGTTTGAAATAATGCTTGTCTCTACGTTGTCCAAGAACCGCAACCAATCGCAAAATCGCTTTGCCATACACCATTATTCGAAAGGTAGGTTCCAAATCCGGGATAACTAGATCGAGAGTTTCGGTAAGCTTCTTATTAAGGGTTTCGAAAGCATTGATACAATCTTGAGAAAATAAAAAAGGTGTACTTTTTCGAGAATGGTGAGTTATTGGTCTAGGAAATCTTCGACAAAGTCTTTGATTGAAACGACGGTGAAATCCCGCATGACTTAAGAAACTTTAAACTACTTTAATACCGGTTGTAGAATGAGGGAGTTTTTAGCATCATCATCGACTTTTGCTCGGTCGACCTCAATTCCGGACTTAGATATCTTATGACCTAAAACAATACCTTCTTTACACATGAAATGACATTTTTCCAAATTAAGGACAAGATTGTGTCTTCACATTTTTTCTTTTTTTTTTTTTAACATTCGTTCAAGATTGAAATACATGATCAAAAATAACTATCACCAAAAGCGGAAAAATCATCCATAAAACACCTCCATTGTTTTTCTTTCATGTCGTGGAAAAACCGCCATCATTCAACGTTGAAGGCTTCCAGGAGCCATTACATAATCCAAATGGCATTCGACGGTAAGCAAAAAGAAAATACCGTACGGGCACTGTAAAAGTTGTTTTTCTCTTGATCAATGAGGATCTATTGGAATATTAAAAAAATACCCGAAAACCATCTAAGAAACAATTTGAATTCATTGTCGGTCTAACGTTCTAGCATTGATGCTTTATGAAGGGCGAGGAAATTGTCTTTACGAGTACGCTTCGTTAAGCTTCCTATAAACGATACATACTCTCCATCGGTAACTAGACGTGGTCGGAATTAATTTCATTCTATTCATTTTGCAACGTCTGGTCATTCCTCCTTTTTTAGGAACACAATGGATTAGACTAACCCACGGGCTGTCGAAGATCGGGTATATCATTTCGGCATCAAGAAGTTTAATCACCTCCTTCTTAATGACTTCATGAATTTTTGGGTTACACCGTATTTTGACTTTGCCACCAATGGTTTAAATCGTTTTCCATCAAAATCGTATGAGTTACAAAACGAGGGTCAATACCATTGATATCGGTTTATTTTCCAAGCAATGCAGTTTTATGAGATTTTAAGAACATTAATGAGAGGCTATCTTTTGATCGTTTTTTAAACCTTTTGCTATGATGACGGGTAACTTATCGTTTTCTTCCAAGAAAGCATATTCTAAATGAGATGGTAAGTCTTTTAATTCCAATTCCGGAGGCTCTTCAATTGAAGATTTGCCGTCCGGTAACTTCACTTTGCTTATAGGGTCCATCAAAAGGAAGTTGAAACGGGTCATCATTTAACAATTGTTCAAGCACATAAATGTCTTCCTCCGGATCACAATCATCATGATCACTTTCCAAAGAGATTGATTTGTCATAAAGATAAGCATCAATTTCTTCCAAAGTAAATTCAGAAGTAAACGGCTCGGACGTCGAAGTGGGATTGCCACTTGAAAAATCATCACTAGGAAATCCTAACAATTCCGGAACATACTCCTCACAAATTTCATCAATGATGTCAATTCGGTTTACCGATTTGTCATTCGTAGAGGAATATTTCATGGTTTGGTCTAAATTGAAAGTGACGGCTTCGTTGTCAACACGGAGGGTGATTTCTCCTTCGTAAACGTCAATTAAGGTACGACCGGTTTTCAAAAATGACCTTCCAAGTATAAGAGGTACTCGGGGATCAGCTTCGAAATCGACAACTACGAAATCGGCGGGAAAGTGGAATTTTCCAACTTTAACGTAGACGTCTTCGGCTAAACCCTTAGGGTAAGTTATGGATCAGTCCGCTAACTCTAAAGTCATTCGAATCGGTGAAAGTTTGGGCAAAGAAAGTTTTTTCCAAATTGAAAGGGGCATTAGATTTATTCTCGCACCAAGATCGGCCAAGGCGTAACATATCTCCATTCCCGGAAATTCACAAGGAATAAGAAATTTACCCGGATCTCCTAGCTTTTCGGGAAGCTTTCTATAGAGGAGCATCGCCGAGGCAAATCTCGTTCAATGGAATTTCACTATTCGAGGCAACTTTTCTTTATTCATTAACAAATCCTAATGTAGAGGAGTAAATCTTCGGCATTAAAAGCAAAGCATCTGCAAAAACTTATATAAAACGCATATCTTGAAACATTTGAAAAATCTTTTCTTTTTGGTTATTATGAAGCTTTTTCACGATTCTTTGACTGTCTCGTCTGAAGGGGTATGGAATGTTTGGCCTTAGGGTACCGTGCTTCGGAATCTCGGATTCGGGTATCTATCGGAGTCGATTTTGGGTAAAGGTCTTCGGAATCTCGGGGTTCGGAATTGGTTTAGGGATAAACCGGAGGAGGGATTTGAGCGGTACTTCCTTGGAAATCATTTTGCTCCTCATTCGTTATTTCCTCGGTCTCTCGTTCCACTACCTTTTTCGGGAAAAGTTTAGTTGGATTCGAGGGTCCCTCGTAAGCTACACCACTTCGGGTAGTGATTTGCTTTATCTGCCCTCGGGTAGGCGCGAATCTTTTATTACTCGGAAGAGTACCCGAGGTAAATGGTGAGGCTTGGGCTTGAAAGAAAACTACTTAACTTGTTTTGAAGATTATCTTGGCAACGTGTTTTGAAAACGCATTATTTTGACTCATCAAAGCGGTTTGTGAATTTTGATAGGTATTTTGAATCTCGTTCTTTAACTTTCTTTTCATCGAACGTGATTTTGGTATTGACAAATTCCTAATCGTTTTGATCATTAGACTTCTTGTATAATTGAAAAATAGTTCACTGGTTATTAGGCACTGAATAGGTTGATTTTGAAAACCCTTTGGTTTTTTTGAAAATTCGAAAGCCATGATTAATGACCTTGAAAACCTTGATTTTGAAAATTTGTTCCCCTTGATTGAAATTATTCCCTTGACCTTGATTGTTATAATTCCTATTTTGACCTTGATTTTACACCGGAGCAAAACCTGGTGGTGACATCTGATTACTAACTCAATTTGGTAGGGCTTGTTGATTATAAGTTCCCGTGGTTTCACAAACGTTTTCGTTATTATCGGTAGCCGGACAATTATACCATGCATGAGCTCCACCACAAGTAACATAATTTTCCTCAACCGCCTCTTAAACCGGTGGGGAGGGGGGAGACACAACCTTTTTAGAAACAATCTCGACTAAGGTCGAAAGTTGATCTGCAAGTTTATCAATTTGTTCATCCGTTTTGCTAACATTTTCCTCTAGAATTAACCCTTAGAAGCATTTTGTTTTATTTCTCGTATAAACGCACTTTTGGACTTGTTTTCATTTATTCTAAGCTTCCCTAGCTAGTGTTACTTAACAATTACCACCCGCGCGAACATTTTAAGGAGTCTTGTTCGTTCTCGGTTAGACCATTATAAAAGGTATCAACTTGAGTTAACTCCGAAAATCCGTGGTGAGGGCAAGATCTAAGCATACCCTTAAAAACCTTCCCAGGCTTCACTAAACGAAATTCATCGAATTCTTGTGAAAAAAAGGAGAAATTTTGTTACTCAGGTGAGTGGTTTTTTAAAGGGGGGGAAATTGAGGTTAAAGGAAACTTAGTAACGAGATCGTCCCTAAGTTAGAATTAAATTCGGTGGTTTCTTTCTCATACAAGTTTTAGCGGCTCTCGAGCGATTATAGGAAAATCATGAGCTTAATCACTTCAGTAGGCCATTCCTAAATCGTAAGGTCGAAGTAATCCTTTTGAAACTATTAATATGAGCATGAGGATTTTCATTTTCTAAACCATGAAACGGGTTCGCTTGAACCAATTGAAGCAAATTAGTTTTGATCTCAAAATGATCGGCATTGATCTCGGGTAAAACAATAGCTTATCCGTAACCCCTCGGGCTGGGTGCACAACGTAATTACCTCTATAGTATGATTCCGCATCGAACTATGGTTTGTCCGGGAATTGGCTCTTCTAAATTACAAGGTTCAACAACAACCGGAAGGGTTTGTTGTTGTTGACGACGGTTACGGTTACGAGTTTACGAACGAGTGCGCATGCACTTAAAAAGAGAGAATTAAAAAGGAAAAATCTAAAATTTAAAGAAAAATTTTACACTAATTTTTTTTTTGATTTTTTTAAATTTTTATTCACAACAAATTTTAACGGTTACACGAAAGAAACTTAAACCAAATAATCAACTACTTCACGGTAGCTCTTAAAAATTGCTTTTTAAGGTGAGCCGTATTTCGTAGAGACACAAATGACAAGTGTTAAATCTTTGGTTCGATTTGGGAACTTTTCAAGTTTACCGGAACTTATTTATGATAATATCTCAATTGAAGATATTATTTGTTGGTGTTCTTTTATCAACTTTGTTTTATTTTATTTATTTTCTTTTAAAGGACAATTTTTTTATATTTTTTATATTTTTGTTTTTTTTATTGGGATAATTGCCTACAAGTTTTCCTAACTAATATAATAATTATACGAAGAGAGGAAAGAGAAAAGAGGAATATTTTTAACTAACTGTTTTTTAACATATATAGAATGTGTGTTTATCATTTTTTTTGGATTTTTGAAAATTTTTAACAATAACCTACCCTCCGTATAACCAAATTATTCGAGATAGTCGAGAAAGGATCTGCAAATCTTATCAACAAACACAATCGAGAGATTCGTTAACTCATATTCCCGGCTAGCGGCGCCAAAAAAATTTGATACGATTTATAATATATACTAATATGAAATATTTCCACAAGAGCAATTAAGAAAATTCCATATTCACTCTTTAAAATATATATATATAATATATAATATACGTATGTTTACCGGAAAGTATGATTTCCCGAGTCGTTTTCCAAACGATTTGAGAAACTGAAACCTCGCTTGATATTGGAAACTAATTTTAATAGGTTCGAAGATTGATTGGGTTTTCTATAACTACTAATTAAAAACAAGCAATTAAAAACAATTAAAGAAATTAATAATTAACGGGAAACAAATAAAACGCGACCAATAAGCAAGTAAACTAAATTTAACTCCTAAAAATGTAAACTAAATTTCTAAACCTAAGATAGGACAAAAGAAAATTTTAGGAAAAAGAAAAACATTTTTTTTGAATTTATTATGAATTAAAAACTAATTTAATCTAATTAAATCTTAAAAAATAGCAAATTAAGTACTACAAATTTGGAAAAATGATTTTTAAACTTAGAAAAGTCTAATATATCATGAAAACTCAGAAAACTATTTTTAACTATTTTTAAAATTAAAATCCTATTTTTAAACTTAAATTTAAGAGCTTAAAATGAAAATTAAAATCTAAAAAGGTGTAAAAATGATTTTACTGAATGTAATCCTAAAGCTATTTTTTATAAAATTAAAAACTATTTTTTTATAATTTTCTGAAACTTTTTTCTATTTTTTATTGGTCTTTTAAGATTTTAACTTTCAAAAAACTATTAAAAATAAAATAATTGATGGAAAATTACGAAAAATTCAGGAAAAATCTAAAATGTAACAAAGATTACTAGAAAATTATAAGATTCAACTCAGCTTATCATATAGGCTGTGAAAATGGCTTATTAGGCTATGGCTTATAAATGAAAAGGGAAATTAAAACGTGTATAAGTTTTTAATGAAAGAAAACAATGATGGATGAGCTATTGTAGCAAACTGGTTAACATGTATGGTTGTTGAGAGGGAGGGTCCGTGGGTTCGCGGCACGGCAAACCCCTACTTTTTGTTTGGTTTGTTTTTTGATTTTTATACAAAAATGAATATTAAGGACTTATTAAGAACTAATTTAGAGCAACTTAAAACTGGGACTCTGTTTGTTTGAAAGTGACAAATAAGCTCTGAAAACAGCTTATGAATAAGATATTTCAGAAAGAGAGCTTCTGAGCTCAAAGTACTTGTTTGGATTTGTAAGCTTGCACAAGCTTCTTTATAAGCTCATTGGCAAAACCAAAAGCTATTCTAGAAATCCTTAAGGAAATGCTATAAGCAATCCTAATAAGCTAGCTAAACAAGAAACACCTAAAAGGCACTAAAATTAATGCTAAAAACTGTAAACTCAGAAAGCAATACTAAAAACTCAAAATTAAAAAAAAACTAAAGAGCTTAATAAGCTAAGCCAGAAGCTGAGCTTAATAGAACTTAACAAGCAACTTAAGAATTATGTAATTCAATTATAAAATTAACTACTATAAGCTAGAAATTAAAAATTAAGAGCTAAGATTTTAAACTTCTGTTTTTGGATTTTTGGCTAATTGTGACTTTTGACAGTAAATTAATCAAAGAAAATTTAGCTATAATTGAAGAGAAATACTTTAATTTTATCACTATATATACCTAAAACTATACGCTCAAAGAAATTAAGCCTAAGATACTAAAGTGAATAGCCTTAAAATTGACCCTAAAGTAAAACAGCAGTACCTAACTGCTGTTTAGTACTGAATGATTTACTTGGCAAAAGGCAAGCAACAATTGTGCAGGTTTCCTAGAGGGATAACCTGCACTTAGACACTCTTATTGAGTGTGTACAAACACAAAAACAAGCAAGAACCAAGCCTTAGATGGCTTGGGTTCAATAATTTGCACAAGTGAAAACTATAAAAATTCCCCTGGTGCAGAAACACTAAAATAAGCTCAAACTCTTTTAATTTTTAAACACTAACTTGTGAAAACTCTTTTCCTAATGTTTTTAACTGAAATCAAAGCTGTCTCAAAAGGTTTGCACAAAAACTTTTGACTTTTGATAGTCAAATAAGCTTAAACCAAACACCCCTTTAGAAATTGACAGTTTTAAAAACAGCTTATGATAATAAAATCTAACAAGCTAAACCTAAGTACCAGATATTAATTAGCTTAAAACTAACTTAACAAACCTAAATCATCAATCATTTAAGCTAAATTTAAAATCTAAGCTTATGCTAACTAATTTTTTTTTGGTTTTTATAGATTTTATAACAAGTAATGAAAAATTAAGATCCAAAATTATTAAGCTAAAAACAGGTAATCAATAAGCATAAAAATGGTTAAACTAAGCACAAATAAGCATTCAATTAAACAATAAGTAGATTGATAAGCAAATAAGCAATATAAGCAAAATTTAAACTAGATCTTTAAGACATAAATTTAAAGAGAAACTTACTATTGGCCTAGCTTAACAAGGCACAAAGGGGCTCTTAGAGCTTTGCTACAAGCTCTCCTAGCTTATAAATAAGCTAGGAGTAAAGTCCTTGAGAGCTCTTCCCTTTCTAGCTCTCCTTCCATTAGCTTAAAAGTCCACAAGCAAAGGTAAATAAGTACTTTAGCTAGTTTTTAGATATTAAGTATGATTAAGACCAAGTTAAGCTTAAATCATGAGCTTAGAGACTCATGAGAGCTGTTGAGCTTATAGGAGCTTATGAGCATTAGTTTAAAAATTGAGGACAAATGAAAAAGAGAGAGAGCTTGTGGATGTAAATACTGAATTTCATTAACAAAAGAAACTGGTTACATTACTTTTAAAAAAGAAATTACAAAACATTTAAGGAAAATTACATTTAGCTAAAAACGAAATTTTAAGCTACCTAAAAGCTACTAAAAAACTAGATAACTAGATATGTGCGTGTGTGAGGTAAGAGCCTATTTATAGTGCCAAGCTGAAGCTTCCAGGTCTTGCTTGATGCCCACGCTCCAATCAATCCTAGCCAATCATTTCTTTAATCATTTGAGGGCTATTGTAAGCCGTTGGATCAAATGTGGATGCTCAAGGATTGCCAAGCTGTCATTCTCATGATGTGACAGCTTGTGCTAGTTTTGTGAGTGAATCCAATGCAAAATCCTCATTCCTTTGTGCTTTCTCAACCTTCACGTGGATTTGATGCTTGGGAGCTAATGAGATGCTTTGATTTGACCCATTTGACCCTGCCATCTTGTTAACGATCCCATGAATTGACTTAATCACCCCTTAATTTGGATTTGCCCATTGTTTTACCCATGGTGAAAGATAGGGACGATGGGTGAATAGTAACAGTGTTTGGCGCCCAAATTATAACTGAAACGGGTAAATAATATTTAAACTTTGGGCTTATGGCATAAATGGTCCTTGTGGTTGGTTATAAAAGGTATAGGGTAAAAAGGACTTTGTAAATTGACAGGAATGGTCCTTGTGGTTTTATAAAAAAGATAATGGGCTAGGGGATTGGGCTTTTGGATCCGGGTGAGGCCCATTTAGGGTTTAAGGGACTATTTTTGCAACTTTTGAAACTTGAAGGGCTAAAGTGGAATATTTTGGATTTTGTTGACTTCTGTTGACCAAGATTGACTGGAGTTGACTATAGATTTGACTTTTTCTGGCTTTGGCTTCCGGCTTTTGTTCACTCTACCGTTCTTGTGTCCGTGTTTGCCCGTTTTTGATGGTTTTCTTTTAACTTTTCATATATCCGTTCCTGCACACACAAAACACAAATACAAGCATATTTTTGCCATTTTTGGTCTGTTTTGGGTTTAATTGGGTTATTTTAGGTACAAATGGATATGTGTATTTTACACTTATCAAAATTTCCCAAACTAAACGATTGTGTGTCTTCACGCAATATCACATGCCTTATAACCAAATACCTCGAAACTTCC
>BQNB010098879.1:0-22425 GCA_026074375.1 Tanacetum coccineum
AAACTCAATTATGACATTTGATTTTCATGGGCCTTTATTAGGCTTTAGGCTTATATTAAGTATGGGCTGGCCCGACCCATTAAACGGATATCAGGCCGGCCCATTAAAATCCGAGGGCACTGTTGGACTCATTTTTTCGTGCTCTTTTCAATCTCGTACTCGGCTTTGTCTGGTTTTGTCTTTATTTTTGTCTTTTTCTTAATATCCGTACCTGCACATACACAAACACAAAAACAACATATATTTGCCATTTTAATTATGTTTTTGATCATTTGAGGTCGTTTTATTAGGTAAAATACATGTATAAAATAGCGAATACCAAATTCCCCCATACTAAAGTATTGCCGTGTCCTCACGCAATGTAATAAATATACGCTTAAAACTAAAAATTCCAATCCCCTCAAACTAATCACTTTGAAAAGTAGCAAAGTGCTCATCTAAAGGAATTAAGGAATCAAAAGTTAAGAAACGTCCCGTTTTTCCATTTTTAATATATTTTTTTCTATTATTTTTTATGCTTTTTCTAACTTTCCATTATTTCCACACTTAATAACATTATTTATTTATTTTTTATTTATTATTATTTTTTTATTTATTTTTTATTTTTTATTTTTTGATAATACTTAGGATCATGGAACAAGCAAAATAAATTCATCGTCCCCAACTTTCACTTTTCCATACTAAGCTTAAAAACAAGATCATTGTCAATTACAAGTCATGACACTAACACTACTCATAAATACTAATTGTGTACTTACTTTTCCTCCCTTATTTCCTAATTTTGTATCTCAAGATTTTATTTAAGTCATATACCCGAAGGCTCTTTAAGACTTTTATTTCGATACTTATTAATTCCAAAAATAAAGTGGGACGGTTAAAAACGCAATAATTAGCTCCTAGCCCTTTTCAAAAGATCAAATGTCATCAAGATTAAAGTCCACATCGAGGCAACCAAAATTTGGCTTTTATTAGGTTACTTAAGCAAGGTACCATTCATGTCATATACCCTAAGGCTCTTTAAGACATAAATGGACCAATCTTATTTGCACCATATACCCTAAGGCTCTTTAAGGAATAAGCAAAATATTTATTAATGTGATACATATAGTATGCCAAATTAAGTATTCCTGATGTGTACTCATCCTAATCACAAAGGAACTAAAGAAAACTTCTATTAACTAATTATTAACCAAAAAACCGCACAACTCTATTTATTAAACAATTATATATAAAGGTGAAACAAGCTAATGGGAGAAAAAGCCACAATTAACACTTATGAGCCTTAAAGAAATCCAACTATTCTATGTTTAGCATCAAAACTTATACTCTACTCTATCATCTCTTGTTCTTCACAATTTAAAATTTCTAATAAAGAAACTCGTGAATACTTAGCCTAATGAATTAAGATCGGCACTTTAACAAGTCACATAGACTGGCAACAATCTCAACTCTAATAAATCGACATATTTAAAATCTACATGAGATTAGCACAAGTCTTCATTTACGTTAATAACAAATCAAGTCTAGCATGTTTAAAATCTACTTGAGACTAGCATAAACTATCATCGTTAAATGTTAAGGAAAAAGCTACAGGTAAAAAACTGCTTGGATCAAAAATTAAACTCCGATTCACACCCTATTATATCTGCCCAAACACTTATAACAATAATAATTTTATTACAACATTTTTCACTTATATTATACCACAATGAATGGGTTCAAAAATTTACTTCTATTCTTACCAACGGAAAGCAACCTACATTGTGTCATAACACTTATCAATAATATATTATTTATATATATAAATATTTTTATTATTTAATTTTTATTAAGAATTATTTACTTCCTACAAATTTTTTGCTATTTTTCACATAAATCACATATTTTTGGTGGAAAAACGGGTTACGTGAGAACAACGGCTGCAGGCAAAATCAAATCGATAGATTCCCCCATACTAAAACTACACATTGTCCTCAATGTGATATTAATACCCCCATACTAATTTCAAGGCATAATTCAAGTATTAAGGGTTAATCGATAAGATTAGGATATGGGATTCCCTAAATGAAGCTGAGGATATGAAGCTCGAATAAATGGACAAAACCAAGAGCACGAGAGTCTTTAAAATCCGGATAATCCTGGACAAAACAACACAAACCAACAAAACACGAAACACGAGAAAGGAACGGCAAGCCCCCTCTCATTAGTTGTTAGAAAATAGATAAGAAGATAGAAATGCTTGTTTTTGTTAACCGAGTCACGAGCTTGACTCGTCCCCGAATTAAGTTGTCCCTGGGGAAGCAAATGGAAAAGAAAATCTCTATCGGGCTTTCATTAATGTTTGGATAAACATTAAAGCACATGAAAGTTCCATCCCGATAAGATGCCACCGGCTCTAAGTGGAGATGCTGGGGTCAAAGATCGTATCTTCACTCCCGGTGGAGCAAGATAAAGGAGAAACCTCGGGGTAGGTGAGAAATGGTAGAAAAGTACAGATAACAAATGTGAAGGAATCGTCATTTTTAGAAAAATCAATCTCACTTCCCCTTTGGTCATCATTAAGCTTATTAAAATTATCAATCACGGGAACATCGGGCTCAAAATGTAAGCAAATCTCAACATCCGGTGGTTCCGGAGGAGGTCGAGAAAATGACGGATTATCAAAATGAAACGACTCATACTCGGGAAGAGAGTAATTAGCATGAGTAGTGGTACTGCTACTTCTCGTCTCTTCCGTATAATCACTAAAAGACTCGAATTCGGGTAAAGAATTATCCAAATGAGAAAGAGAAGTATCGGACTCCTCTAAGAACGAATCACTATCCGCGACGGAGATAGGAAATGAAGAAGGAGACTCGAGCACACGATCCGGAGTAGAGTTAACTTTCAAAGATTCGATATTAGAAATAAGACGATGTACGTTTAATAATTTCTCACGAAGAATAACGTCTTGGATTTGAAAAATATCTTCTAAATCAAACTCTTTCTCATCATTCACCTCTTTTAAGCTAACGTACTCGACATCCTCAAAATCATCGTCATCACTCGAAGTATCATCATTGTTGGAATTGGATAAAATCTCAGAATTATCGTTCAAAGCATCAAAAGTAGAAGAATCATCACGAACGGGCACATCACACGTATCGTCGGAAATACCCTCGAACTCACTTGGGATTGGGACAAGGATCTCAACACTAGAAATAGTGTCAAGATGCTCGTCCCCCATACTTAGAGAGTTATCGGGCTCCTCGATTGGTTCATCGGGTGTGATCGCTTTAGGCCTTCTCCATATAACAGTATACTCATCATCGTCATTATCGAAGTAGAAAAGCGGACGATTCCAGCTTGGACAATTAATATATTCTGAAAACTCTTCACTGATATTTCGCACATCTTCAAGGAGTTTACTCATCAATTCTTTAATGTCCTCTTGTCGATATTGCTTGTCCATCAAAGCATCCTTAATTTCGCCAAAACTTTCCCAAGCTATCAATATAACCTTTGGTGTTACTCCAAAAGGTATACGACTAAACTTCATTAAGAAGGTGCAAACATCCTTTAAAAAGTTGTCTCTAGTTTCTTCATCGTCAATCATAGAAGAATTCCAATATGGAATAGAACTTTGAGTTGTCGGCTTCTTTTTCTCTTGTTGAATTTCTTTAAGAATTTGCAAATCGTTTATAAGCTTAAGAAGCAATTCTTGTAAAACTTCAGGTTGATTCTGCTCTTCTTCCATATTTTGCTTAATCTTAAGAAATCTCTCCTCGGTTAGCAATAAAGCCATGCATTTTTCATTAGGAGGTATATGATCATACTCCTTTAAAAAGGCTTGTATAGCTTCCATTAAGTCTTCTTGAGCTTCCAAAAAAAATTTATTCGTCTCTTGAGAAGGATAATTGACGGGAAACTGCGAGGGTTGAAATTGGTCAAAACCAAAAAAATTATGATCATAGCAAGAATTTTGCTCACAATAATCTTCATTCATTGGTTGACATTGAAAAGTGTCATGAGGACCCCCACAATTTGCACAACAAAGATATTGTTGAGAAGAACTTTGAGAATTTTATGGAAAATAATTATCATTAAAGTTTTGATTGTAACACGGCTCCTGTTCATAGACAAACGGGAACTGTGGTGGACAATCATAACCATAATGAGCATTATTTCCACATAACTCACACAAGTAAGTCTCAAACTGGAGTTGTGGAGGGTGGTCGGAAAAATATTGAGAATTATCGAAAGAATCCGGATTACATCGTGGACAAAATGAACCGACAAATTGCTCTCCACACCCGTAGCAAGGTTGATAAAATGAAGACATGTCGAAGAATTAATCGAATAAGAGGGTAAAGAGAATAAGAATTAAACGAATAAGAGGATCGAGAAGAATATTTATAGATTTTTCAAATAATACATAAGGAAAAATAAGAAAGAAAAATATTTTTGGATTTTTTTTTAAGATAAAAGGAAAATATTTTTGGGTTTTTTATAAAGGAAAAGGAAAAATAAAAAATAAAATAAGAAGAAAAATATTTTTGGATTTTTTATATTTAATTAGTACGAAAATAAACTTTCCGAAGAAAGGATCTTCAAGGCTCGAACACGAACAATCCCGTAGAAATCGCTACACCTCTCCCCGGCAGCGGCGCCAAAAACTGATCCGTCCAAATCAACACATAAAAATATATATAATATATTAATACGTACTAATGAGGAAGATAATCAATTATAGTATAGTATAATATTACCGTCGGGTTCAAGAAATTCACTTTTAACCAAAGCGATATCTCAAAAACCTTCCGGGTCGTTTCCTCGACGAGAGGTGAATGGAAATCTACGTTCAAGTTGTAAATCGAGCTTGAATATCATAAAAGTTTTTTGGTTTTGTTTTTCTAAATCTACTAAAAGGGAAAGCATATAAAAGGGAAACTAAACTTTTGGTTTTAAACTATTTTTATACTAAAAATTAAACTAATATTAATTCTAAGATTTAAAACTACAAGATTATACTAAAATTAAGCTAAAAGATATGAATGACAAATATGCTTGCTAAGTGACGTGAAAAGTTCATTAAGTGCGGGTTTATGTTCAACAACTTAAATGACAAGTAAAATAAAATGCTTGTTAATAAATGACAAGAAATTAAATTTCATTAAAAGTAAATGACGGAATGTAAATCGAAAAGAAAATACTAATGACAAATAATTTTTTAAATCTTTTTAAACCCGCACCTAAATTCCAAATCACTAATCACTTAACAAGCACTAATAAATCTACTCACTACTCATAATGAAATTAAACATAGCATTTAACGACAAAACTAAATCTACACTAATTAATTGAAAAAGGAATAGAAAATGAACCGAATTGGAGACCCGCAATTAAACGATAACACCCGATTTATTTAGCTAAAACAACTAATCAAAGTCGGTCTAGCTAAATAAACCCTTAAGCTCCGCGCCTCATGAGTTGACCGGTACCGAAAGTCAAAACAAAACTTAAACACATACTGTTAGTTTGAAAACAAATACATAACATACTAATTTTGCAATTTACTAAATCTGACATTTCAAACTCTTGGCCCATTCAATTTCTAGTCATAATCGGCCCAATCTAAGATACAAACTAAACGTGACCCTTATTCGAATTAAAACCACAAACCCAATGAAAATTTTACTAATCAAACGAATGCATTAAAAATTTAGCCCAATTGTTAATTCATACAATCCAACGCAGACCTAACTTATTACAAATGTGGCCCAATCAACAAACATAAATCAAACGCAGGCCCAGTAAACTAAGGTCTAATGAAATTTTACCACACGAATAAGTACCAGATTAGTCTTAACCGAATAACTAAAGGCCACAAGTTAACAATTTGAATTAATCAAACTACAACACATTAAGCACTAGCCAATCTAAATCGAGATTTATAATTGTAAAGCACTCACAAATTTCTTACGCTAAATTAATTAAGCACTTATGAGACTAAAAACTAAACTTAAGCAATACATGCGAAAGAAACTTAAAAAAAAACTTTAAGAAACTATTTTGTACTCAACCGAATGAAAGAAGCACTAGCACAAACGAATAAGCAATTGAGATAAGCAACAAAGACTAAGGAAAAGCATTAAGCATCTATATGAATCAAATTGTCAAACGAATAAGCTATTAAGCTCATAAAAATTTGATCTAGCACTTTAAGCTTACATTAAACCAAACAAGCTGTTTAGAAACAAAACTTAATAGAAAATAATAGCTCCTATTCAATCAAAAATGAATTAAGCACATAAATAAACTAAACTCGAACTTATTTTAGCTTATCATATCAAAAAGTGTTTAAAATCAAATGAAAATTATTCGAATGAGCTTAGAGAGCTTATAAGAATCATTTTATAAGCTTTTAAAAAAAACTTTTGATGATAAAAAGCTGCAAAAATAAGCACGAAAATCTACCTTATAGAATAAGCTACACGAATTTAAGATAAACGAACCAATAAGCACCAAATAAGCAAACCGAGATCTAAATTCAACTTTAAACCAAATCTATTACATGATATTAAAAAGTTTGAGATAAGAGCTGAGTACAATAAGCATAAAAACTAAAATAAGCAATTACAAAAAAGAAATAAGCTAAAAATACTAAATCTTAACTAAAAAAAATAATAGAAAAACCAGTCAAAAATGAGGGGAGGCGAGTTGTTATAAATAGGGGGAGAAGGGGTGATCTTGTAATTTTGAGCCAATCCTTTTGCTTCTATCATTCTTCCAATCATAAGGTCAAACGAGAGTCCCACGGATCCGAGTAGTTACAACATTTTGATCCAACCGGTTATTGTGTTCCACGTGTCCTTCTCCTTTTGCTTCATTTGGACGCACCATTTTCCATCGTTGATCATTTTAGAAATGCAAATTGAGATATTTTAAAATCCTTGGCCACATGTGCTTTATAGATTCGCCCTTTAATTGATAGTGCGCAAGCACGTGTTTTGTTGTGATTTAATTAGTAAACATGTGATCTCCTCCTCAATTCAAAATTTACTCCAAAAGTGATATTCAAAGTATATGTAGCTCAGCCATGTGTAGTTTGAATTATTTTCCATATTATGTATAGCTGCCATCACATGACGTCACAACAAAAACTCAATTATGACATTTGATTTTCATGGGCCTTTATTAGGCTTTAGGCTTATATTAAGTATGGGCTGGCCCGACCCATTAAACGGATATCGGGCTGGCCCATTAAAATCCGAGGGCACCGTTGGACTCATTTTCTCGTGCTCTTTTTGATCTCATGCTCGGCTTTGTCTGGTTTTGTCTTTATTTTTGTCTTTTTCTTGATATCCGTACCTGCACATACACAAACACAAAAACAACATATATTTGCCATTTTAATTATGTTTTTGGTC
Source organism: Tanacetum coccineum (assembly GCA_026074375.1). Classification (NCBI taxonomy): domain Eukaryota; kingdom Viridiplantae; phylum Streptophyta; class Magnoliopsida; order Asterales; family Asteraceae; genus Tanacetum; species Tanacetum coccineum. The sequence continues at coordinate 7,410 of BQNB010098879.1, forward strand.
ATTTGAGGTCGTTTTATTAGGTAAAATACATGTATAAAATAGCGAATACCAAGATGGAACTTGATTAATTCTACCAGCAGTACTAACCCCAAAATCTCCACTGGCAGTACTAACTTCAGTAGTACTGTTAGTATTCTCAGAGGAAAGAAAAGCCAAGTTCTGAGTATTTGATGAGAAAGTTGAAGATTTTTTCATTTCGTCTTCATAAAGCCTAAGGTTGTTGTAGAGGTCATTAATATCAATCTCATCAATATCTGGCTTATTTCTCATGATTAGTGCTATTTGACTCCATGAAGGAGGAAGACTTATTAAAAACTTTTGATTAATGTCTTCCTTTGATACATAGGCTTCATGAATTTCCAGTTGACTTATGAGTTTCTGAAATCTATCATAAGCCTTATCCAAAGTTTCATTAGATGCAGTAACAAAATTTTTAAACTGATGTTTCAGAACATTATTTTGCATCTTTTTAGATTCCTTAATACCTCCAAATCTAGATTTTATTGTAGCCCACAAAGATTTAGCATCAGGAACATTGTGGAACTTGAGGAGGTACTCATCAGGTATTGCTAAGAGCAAGATGCTCTTAATCCTTTCTTGATTCCTTCTAGCAGCCAATTGTTTTGCAGTCTTAGGAACAGGAGGACTAGATTGTTCTCCTGAAGGTGTAGCCTCATCTTCCAGATCTCCATTGACAATAATATCTCACAGATTATGATCTGTGTGACAAATGTATTGTCTCATCCTCATACTCCAGATATCGTATTCTCCCTTCTTAATGATAGGGATCTTCATAGCAGTGATTGTTGGTGGAGGAGTATCTTGATCAGCCATCTCTTTGATTTGTAGTAGAAGTTCTTCTTTTTCAGAGTTTCCTCACAAGCTCTGATACCACTTGTAGGATCCCTTTGCTTAATGGATCTTAACCTTTAGCTTGTAAAGGGTTTGTTGCCTTAGATAAATCTAAAGTAACAATGATGAAACAATGATTAACCACTATTGATTACGCGGAATTTAATCAACAATGTAAAGAAGAACACAATCAAAACACTTTTATATTGAACTTTGAATCTGCCTAGGTTACAGATTACAAACTATGATTACTATTTGATCTCTATGATCTTCTGTAGAACTATATCTACTAACTATGCATAGGGTTCCTTTTATAGACTAAGGAAACCCTAATGGGCTTTACAAAATGCGTATAAAGATAATGCATATCCTTTCCTAAGATATCTCATGCATATCTTTAACTCTAACTAATTTCTGGTATGCGTTTAACTATTACACAAACAGTAATTATACTATTTAATACTGGCCCTAGGTATAAACTATGATAACTCTTTCTACCGAGTACTTAACTATTTATACTAAGTAGAATTAACTCCATAATACTTAATAGTAATGAATTCTGTTACTTATAAAATTCCTAAAATATGTTATTTGCAAAACATACATAGGTTTTTTTTCTGTTAAAACCTTTGCATATGTTACTTAATTTAGTGGTTTGTTTTTGGTGTTTTGTATTAAGAATAACTAGCTTTAATACTTTTTCAATAGCGGTATGCAACAAGAGGGAGAGAGACAGGTTATTGACTTGTTGATGATTACGAAATTCGTTCGCTAAACGAGATTGTGCATAGGTGCTTATGTCATGTTCATATTTTAAACTTTCATGTCTAGTGCATCTATGTTATTTACTTTTTTTTAAGAAATAAGTGGTATGTTGAGTTGTCGTAAGATGTTGTTAGTCTTTATTACTTTGCTCAACTATCATGTAATTCTAATCATTTTTGCATTTCAGGAAGCTGGAACTACAAAGTTGTTTGAAGACGTGCAAATATATTATTTGAAGGCGTACACATATGTTCTAAAAAATTTGATGAGAAACTGAAAATACACATGTTTTATGAAGGCGTGCACATATGTTCTTCGAAGGTGTGCATACATGTTCAAATTAATTAGAGGAGAAACTTCAAATACGTGGAAGGAGTGCACATATGTTCTTGGAAGGTGTGCGTACGTGTTCGAATGAATTAGAAGATAAACTTTAAATACGTATGTTCGTGGAAGGCGTGAACATATGTTCTTGGTGTGCATACATGTTCGAATGAATTAGAGGAGAAACCTTAAATACGTATGTTTGTGGAAGGCGTACATAGATGTTCTTGGAAGGTGTGCGTACATGTTCGAATGAATTAGAGGAGAAACTTCAAATACGTATGTTTGTGGAAGGCGAGCACATATGTTCTTTGAAGGCGTGTACATTTATATTCAACATGATACATTTGTATTTGAATTGTATTTAATTTAATATCAAATTTTGTGTATAATATTTATGTACTTGTGTGTCATAATTCTAAAAATCACATATATAACCATTTATGTTCATGATTTTATATTTGAAAGTTTAAAATGTACACTAGAAACATATGCGTAATCATCTTGTTAAGCGAAACAAATTTTTTTTTTTTTTTTTTTTTTTTTTTTTTTTTTTTTTTTTTTTTTTTTTTTTTTTTTTTAGCAAATTAGTTCAAAAAATTATATACTAGAAAAGACATGTACGAAACTTGTATGCACAAGACATTTGTCAAAGTAGGTTGGCATAAAAAAAATCTAAAAAAAGAATTTTGAAACTTCCTAAAATGTCGGATACTAAAAAACGTTTTTAATAAAAAAATTCAAAAAAAATAAAAAATGTCTTTTTACTATTGTACCCTTTTGATTTAAATAAAAAGTATTATGATTTAAAAGATTTTGATTGGTTGAAAGGAGTTCTGTCTATATACATATATGTATGTATATACATATATATATTCATACATATATATATATATATATATATATATATATATATATATATATATATAGATATTGGCATTTTCTTTGCAGAACCACTTTTTTGTACAGAACCAACTTTTTTACTCCTAATAATGCATGATGTACATCATATCAATGCAGGATGTCATTTTTATAAATATATACAACTTATTTTAGAAAAAAAATTAAGGGCATTATAGGTATTTGTATTCATCCTAAAAAGGTGCTAAAACCTACCCAAAACCAACTATGCATCTCTCTCTAAATCAATAATACGGGGAAAATAATAATAACCATCACATCCTCTTCTCTAAATCTCCAGATCTGTAATTCCTGATCTCCTATCTCTCTAGATCAATTTATCTTCCACCAAGAAAATAAATATCATAAATCTCTTTTTATGAGGAAGTCATAAACCGTTTTGGATCGATGTCATATGAATCTCAGATCTACAAAGATAGGTAAGTGGTTTAGATTTAATTTTTTTCTGTGTGTGACTGTAAATAGTAATACATGTTAATTTGGAAGTAAAAGTAATAAATTTGACATCTAAAGTCAACGTATAACAAATTGACAACTAAAATGGAATTATGGGAGAGTGATTTTGTTCGTTGTGTGTTCAGCATTAAAGTTTTGTGATTAAAAATCTACAGGTAGTGATTGCTTAACACTGGGAAGTGTTGACTCCTATGGACATCTTATTGTTTCCAAATTGGATAGTGACAGTAAAGGTACCAACTTCGACATCATGTTCTCTTCTGTATTATCACACTTTGTGTTGTGTTTATATTTGATTGAAATGGGTAAAATATCTTATGTCAGTGAGACAAGCTACTAGGTTACGTTCCTTACCTTCCAAAGGTTGTTTTGTGGAAATCATAGAGTGGGGTGAATACATTTCCATTTAAAAACTTAAAATATTTCATATCAAATTATCCATCAAGTTAGATGCAATATGATAAGTGTGAATAATACATCTATATTCACTAGACAATGTCATAGCAATATAAACACAATCATAATGTTAACTTCTATCCATGACTCAATCATCATCCAAACAATATAAGCAACAATCAACACACATATAGATCTAATGCAAATATAAATGTAAGGCGATAAGGTAAATAAAGATGTAAAGAGAAAAGTAAAAGAAAGTGCAAACCGGACGCGATGATTTATAGTGATTCAGTCACGAAGCACCTCTTCGTCCTACTCCACTCCCCGAGTACCCAACTCGAGAGTTACTTCACGAGTCAACAAGCTTCCTTTAGGCGGAGAAAACCGAACACAACTAAGCTTACACTGATTTTCGACACTAAGCCAAATGTCGAGTTCTAATCCTAGCTAGAACCAATCTATCACAACTAACCACACTACTTCACAACAATTCACAACTTCTCTTCACCACATAAATTCACTTCACTTCACGACTTCACTTCACTTTACTAATTCACTTCATTTCACTACTTCTTCACTACGATTCATAACTTTACTTCACCTAGACACTACTACGATCACACCAATCTAACACTACTTACTAAGATCACTCTGATCTAACTATACTTCCTATGATCACCACGATCTTACAACTATACACACCATGATCATCATGATCTAACTATTACACAAGTTTGGAATACATGGACTCGACCTATACATTGTGAATGTAAGACATATCACGAATGCACTAACTAAACTACATAACTTCATATCTTAATGATAACGAAAGTTCTTCTCTTACACTTGGAGGAATAAGCTTGAATCACTTGGAAACAAATGCTTAAGATTAAATGATCAACGGAATGAAAGGAAAGTATAAAATGATTTAGAACAGAAAGAAAGTGTATGCAAAAGGTGAGAAAAACAGTGGGGAATAGTCTAGTATTTATAGGCAAGCTGAGCTTGCTTTTTGACTGGGCAGTCCCCTTAAATAAGGGCCGGTCCCTTTAATAATTAAGGGGGCCACCCTTTATAATTAAGGGGGCGGCCAGCCCAGACGCTCCCCTTTTTTGTCTTTTCTGGGGGAGGTGTTTTCTTGAACATTTTTAGCCGTTTTTAGGCAGAAAATTTGAATTCAAAATATTTATTTGAATAAAACATTTCTTTTAAATCTAAAAATGTTTTGTAAAAGACATTTTTATAAAAAATGTAAGGTTGAATAAAAATTTCTTTGATCATAAAATGCATTAAGCTTTTATTTATTCATACCTTAAGTGATTTACGTCAGGTGCAAACTTCGTTGAAGCAAACTTGAGATGTCGAGATATGTTGTCGTATGAATTCATTGATGATTTGTGATCACGAGTAACTTAAGCCTTACCGTTTATGCTGTGTATAAGTTACATGGTTGTCCATATCCAAACATGAAGAGAATGTATAGATTGAAATATCGTAATATTTTCTACGCAAACAATCTCCCCCTTTTTGATGATGACAAAAATATGTAATCTATAACTCTTAGATAAATGTATAAAGTTACTTGTTTACACTTCTTACTCCCCTTTTGTCGAAGCTCAAAAAGGTGGACTCTTAGTGCGGATTATTACTACACTTCATTCTTGAACAACAAAGAGGCGAGCTTGCAATCATCTACAGTGAGTGTTGCTCCTATAAACCCCGTTTAATCATCCTAAGATATCTACTTTGACACTCGAGCACCCCTTAGCTCATTGCACTCCTATGATACTTGCATTCCATATATATAAACTCTAGCGGATCCATGGATCAAATTTGTTGCAAACTCTTAACCTACATCAAGAGTTAGTTTCATGCAACATAATATATATATAGGAGCGATATTAAAGGGTTGGATACACATATCAAGAAATGTGTTAAATGTTCATAGCTGGCTCTGCACACCCCCCTCGGTGTGTGATCCCCACTTGTTTGAGGCACCAACGGATTTTCAAAAGCTTCAAGTGTGCTAATAAAAAAATTAGTAGAAATAAGTGCACTTATATATACCAACTAATGTAGACTAACGGTATTTATATATATCATACCACTATCGGGGAAACAAACATGGCATTGTCTTAGTTATATGCACTCTAAACTATGACATTTTAAAAGAAAAATTAAAGCCTAGATACACGACGTATACTTATGACATGAGAATTTTTAGGAACCAATGATAAGGTTCGACCGACACATGCTTAATGACTAAGACTTGACCAACACCCTTCGGTATAATACCGACCTTAATAAACAAGAACAAAATTCGTTTATTGATTGACACAATATTATTATGAGAATGACATCTTCCAAGATGTTATTTGGATAAAGAGTATAAACGTATTTTGATTGATATGTTCCTTATGGTATCTTCATCTAACCAAGATAATGATATGGATTTGAATAGACTAAGGGTTGTATTGAGAAATTCCTAAATCCTCAAGGTTTCATTGTTAAGCATTATGTATGCTTTTCATGTTTGGGGTGTTTAATGAAAAACATTATCGTAAGATTTTAGGTCGAACTAAATGTTGATGATAAGGATGCTTTGTTTAGGAAACATAAACGAAGAAGGATGAGAGTGGATGGAAGGGGAAGGTGTTGACTATAGGTTTGTTGGGTGTTTTGTTGGTTGTTAATGTTGACGAACAAATGTGAAAATGTGAAATGAGGTAGTAGTTCTTTCATGGTGAAAGAAAAATGAAAGACACGACAGTGTGATGACTCAACAACACTTGAAGATTGAATATCTTCTTTGTATTCTTCACTATGCTTATGAGTGTCAGGATATGAGGACGAGACACATTTTATTATGAAATTCACTTAACCTTTGAAAACATAGGCACACATGCTTATGAGTGTCTGGAAATGAAGATGAGATGCATTTCATTGCGAAATTCACTTGTGGGGAATGGTTACATAGTGAATCTTCTTGTGAAGATGACTAGGTGGATGACTCGAGATTGGTAGTGGTAAGGATGACTCGGTTTTACATTGTTGGTTTCTAGTGAATAAGAATAAGAATCACATATGTGAGTTCTTGAGAGTATTTGGTTAAAGGATATATGTGAACATGTGTGTTTTCCCTTCCCGTTTAATTCGTGCTCATCCAAACATAAATTGTGGAATAAAAAGAATAAATGAAGAGAAATAAAGATAGAAGCGATGAGCTTGACAATGTCATGACGAATGACGGTTAGCATACGATGAACTTCAACCTCGAAGTTATGTAGCTCTTCTCGAGTATTGCGAATGTTCATGGAACAATCACACAACGAGGTACACGGTTGTCTTAAAGGTGGTAGCGGAAATGTGGACGGAAGATATTAACCATCTATATAATAATAGAGGCGTGATAAAGGTTTTTGTAGAACGACTTAGACATGAATAATGAGTGACATTTTAATTTGCATTTCGCGAATTAAAAATGCTTAAACATTTCGGATGAAATAATTAAGTTTTCGAGATTTATTAGAATGTAGTTAATAGTAACAAGACTATTAAAATGAGAATGACACATTTATGAGAGTTGTTTCATCATTCCTAGACCTAGACTTAAAAAGGTTCACGTTTGAGTGGTTTGGTGAGGATGCCGGTGATGTTGTCATCAGATGAAACTTTTTCGATGAAGATATTTCCTTTTGGACATTGTCGCAAAGTAAATGACGACGAATCATGATGAGTTTTCTATCCTAAGATCGATGAATAATGTTCGATCCTCATTGTGTATGAGGTGAGCATGACGATATATATATATATATATATATATATATATATATATATATATATATATATATATATATATACTAGTAACATAACCCGATCAACGTGTATGACGGTTGTTATTAATGCGAGAATCCTAAAGACATACCCTTGGTATAACACAAAACCTGAATATTATTGATGAATCATGTAAAAAAATTTAACCCTAAGATTAATTTATTTACCGACTTACGTAAAGTCGTGTTTAGTTAAAGTAATGTGGTACCTTTTTGAAAGAAAGCAAATCTTGATGGGCCTTGGTGTAGGTTAGCAAGCGAGAATGAACAATCGTTACTTTCTGTGGGGAATTCTACTCGCTAGCAAACATAATAACAACCAAAATCACTTGCATTCTCTCGGGTTCTTAAAATAATAGATGGATAATATATTTTGAATAATCTCACCTTTGGATGCCCAAATTCGTTTGCATAAAATTTAGGTAAGCACGGTCACCAATTGTGTATGTAACCAATCTGATCATCTAAATAACAACAAACATATATGTATGAAACACAAATTAGGCCATATTAGTATTTATCTCTTGAGGGTTTCTAGTTACTAAATTGCTAAACCTACCTTATGCAAAGAACAACCTCTAAGCAATGACTCATTCATGATTGGTGATTTCTCCAAAGTTTTACCAAATAATATTTTGGCAAAAGACCGCCCTCCAAAAATCGACTGCCAACAAATTTATACATAAAGATAAGAAAAATGACCAATAGATAAATTGTTGGATAACCATATAGACTTACCTGGTTGTGGCTTTCAGAGTATAAAAGCATTTTATCATAATTTCTAGAATGACTCTACTGTTTAACTGTGTTCTTAGATGTTTCTCTTGGTTGTTGTCTGGATTGGTTTTAAAAATGAGAGGTAACCTGGTTAAAGGTGACATTATAGGTAGTTTGGTACTAAAGAGTGTTCTTTTCACCATACTAAGGCATCTCTTGTTTGCTTTTAGATGTCGCCGCAATTTTTGAAAAGTTTCACAATCTGAACTTTAATTCGTCACTTTGACATCTACACCAAGTTAGACTTGCTGCTACTTGATCATCGATAGTAAAGCTGCAAAAAACAATCACCATATCTTATTAGGTGTAGCCTTTTGTTATACATACGGCTCAAGCCAAAATTTATAAGATAGATTATATTAGGTCATCAGGTTTACTTACCATTGCATCTACAAGCTAAATTTTTAGATTTTATATAATATATGAATATAGAGATAAATAACATATGCGAACATCCACTATCAAGAACTATTACACTTGTTCGTAACATAAGAGAAAAGACAAGGTCAAATTTCAAAGTAAATTAAGTATAAAATGCTAAATATATGTATAAATGCTATGAATACCTTAAATAAATAAGCTCCTAAGTTTATTGCTACAAATTCATAGAAATTTAAGATTGATCAGAGATAGGAGATGGGTTTCTCATAATGTGTTAGTGAATCTCTAGGCTTACCTCATTATTTGCATTTCAATAGATTTAATTAATGATCAAATGGCTAGTATACTGTAGAGATTAATGGACACCATTCTTGGTCTTAAACACATTATTAAGAATTATTACCTCACAACTGTAGTTTCCATTTAGGTCTTATTTATATCTCATATCAATAGTTCCCTCTTTACTAAAAAAAAGCGATGTAGTTTATATAAAAACCTAAAGCACCATAATACCAGTAGTAAACTGAGTCATTGGATGAGGTGTAAGACGTAGGCCATCGATGGCTTTATACATGTACTCTACAACAAATAATCAAGGTTAGCAAACCTTTTGCATAAATTGATTAACGGCTTACAACGAAATATAAGATATCAAGATGTCATTATGTTATGACTTATGATGGCAAGCCAAAAGAGGTGAAGGGAAAAAGACATAGGAAGGTGGCACGATTATGAAATTCTTTCGATAAAGTATCCACTTGTTCTTTACATACCAGCAGTAATGTTACCTATCTGAACTTTTCCATAATCTGAATTGATCTTTTTTAGGCGTTCCTGCGCAAGATTTCAACAACCAAAGTAGAGATATCATTAGTAGGAAAAAAGTAAGCAAAAACATTACCCAATTTGATAAGAAGTACTTCTATCCAAATTAGTAGCTTCTTCCCATGTGTCCCCATAAAACATATTGCGGCCACCAACTATAATCGCCACCTGAACGATGATTAAGCATTGTCGGTCAGATAAAAAAGTACACATGTTGACTGAATGGCAATCATCTAGGATAAAAGAATACCACAACGTCATTATGGCGAGTTAATGAAACTTCTCTAGCAATCAGCATAGCAACCTATGGAGTTAAAACCCAAATTTGAATTTACGATGTTAGGCATAATACATCTGCTGTACGACTAAAGATTTACCTACAAAATATTTTTTAACAATGCATACTAAAAGTATGTTCAATCCAATTCGATGGAGCCTTTTCCACAGCTTCGAGTAGATTATATGTTACCTAAAAATTTAATGTGCCTGTATCATATCATATATATCATTAAGTTACTAAATTGTTTTGCATGAAACGATAACTATAAAACCTACTATTCATGCTATCTACTATCATACTATCTGACACAGCTTTACCATCATGTCATAATTAAAACAGTAATTGCACAAGTATCATTGATATCAGCAAACATATAAATATTTGAGAAAATATAATAGTGTACTCACATTGGAGGATGACAAATCATCCCCTACAAATACATTAATTGTTGATGCACGTAAGGCCTTTGTCTTTTGATGAACTTCTTCAAAAGTGTATGCTGCAAAATACGAAACATGTGGACGCGTTAATACGGCACGAGGAAAAATAAAAAGAATTACTAATTTAAAATTGCATGCATAAATACGTTTGTGAAGATACAAATAAATGATTTTAAGGTTTATGATGAATAGGTTTTTGAAGATACGAATGAATGATATTAGGGTTAGATTAACTTAAAAACTAGGATTAAGGAATGGATATAAATCCCAAAAATTATAGATGAATGGGCTATTAATGTTTTATGTTGAATATCTATAAGTGAATGCAATTGTTTATCACAAATTGTTGGTTGCTCCACTGGTTGAGCACCTTGTTTTTGAATGAATAGACTTAGGTTCGAACCTTGTCATGGACAAAATTTTTAATAATTTTCAAAAATTTCTACTATGTGGGTGCCATGTCATCGTTGAGGTGTTAGTCACTAAATCATATTTATACAGTCATAATTAGCCCATATCGTTATAGATATTATTACTATATATATATATATATATATATATATATATATATTTTTAATATATTATACATTACATATATATACATGTAGATATATATACATGTACCTATATCTAATCATACATATATTATACATGTACATATATATACATTACTTATAGTATATATATATGTTTATATATATAATCATTATATTTTTTTATAATTTACTATATATATATATATATATATATATAGACAAGCGTTCATTTGAGAAGGCTAATTTTTGTGAGAAGAAAAGAAGAGATCTTAACCCTCCATCTAACCCTCCTTTCTTAGATCTAATGGCATAGATTAAATTACAATTTACACTAAACAAAAGTGAAGGGGCTTTTTTGTAATTTTTCATCCAAAATGATAAGGGGTCTTAGTGAACTTTCTTCATTTGTTACAGACAACTAAAAATTCTAACCCCATTTCTCTCTGACCTCTTATCTAAACAGCACACAAACACACACACAAACTCTGATGATTCACCATCACAATGTTCATCACTATCACCGTCACCATCACCACAGAACAACACCGTCTTCACCACCAAACGCCATCGTTCAGACCGTTAACCACCATTCACCACCATTAAAAACCTAAAAAATTACAATCGATCCTAACTAACATAAAATTCGATTAATACGAGCGAAGAAGAAGAGGAAGCTAGCTGAGATTAATGAATAAGATGAGCCTTTCCAATCAGATTACACAAAAATTCAAGTAACTCTTTTTTTTGATAAAATTTAACTTATAGAATTTGGAATTATTATGCATTTGAGGTTATTATCATTGTTCAAATTGTGAATATGTCACATGTGAAAGTATAGGTTTTGAATTAGGTCTTGATTGTTATAAGCGACTTAATTAGTTTGCGTAAAGTAGAATATATAGAGATTAAGTTTATTAAGAGCATCTTCGGCTCTTTGCGGGTGAAAAGTTTAGTAAAAGCACCTTCACGCGTGATAATATACGAGATATTTTTCTTCACCCGTGAAAAGTTTAGTAAAAACATCTTCACATGTGAAAATATAGGAGATATTTTTCTTCACCCATGAAAAGTTTAGTAAAAACATCTTCACATGTGAAAATATAAGAGATATTTTTCTTCACCCGTGAAAAGTTTAGTAAAAACATCTTCACATGTGAAAATATAGGAGATATTTTTCTTCACCCGTGAAAAATTTAGTTAAAACATCTTCACATGTGAAAATATAGGAGATATTTTTCTTCACCCGTGAAAAGTTTAGTAATAGTATCTTCGCGCGTGAATATTTTATGGAAGTTGCGCTATTTTGACTAAACATCATCTGCACCCACAAAAACCTTAATGCTCTTTGCATTATGGTCTAAAAGATGAAAATGTAAAATTGCGTTTTGATTGTAATGGAAGAAATTATGAGACTAACCGAACATCTGTGAGGAGATACTTTTTATGCTTCTGTTGAGGCCTTTAATCTTTGTACCCATTTTTGAAGGAGCTGCGTTATGAGTTCGGTTGGGCTCAAAATGACCCCAGAAAATGTTCAGAATCTGGATGAATCTTGCAAGGTTGGATGAGAATCAGGTTAATAACAGAAGATAAAAATGAAAATGTGAGATGCACGAGATAGACAAGAGAGGCATGAAAGATAAATGGCTGGTCCGTTGTAACACTTAACTTATGTTTGTATTTACAATTTTAACCCGTCGTAGTTACTTCACTATTCTTTACCATCTTGCTTCCTTAACTATTGGCCCCTGGTAAGATCACATTGCTAATTGGATTTGGAATTTAGCTACATTTGAGCTTAGGCGTTGAGATTGGAGAAGTCTGTACTAGAATTATGATCCAACAAGTGGAACAAAAGCTAGACAAAATCAAAAATAGATAACATGTTCATATGCCACTTGCCGTAGGATATTTAAGCCTTTGACAGATAACTACATGCTTTACTAGATATCTTTTGTTAGGCAAAATGATACGTAAGGATGTTCAAGAATCTTACAACAAAGTTGAAGCGATAACTACAAACACACTTGAGTATAGATCCTTAACTTGATAGTGATGTGATTAAAATGCTCCAAAAACAATGCTATTTGACATGTTACATATCTATAAACTTTTAAACTAGCAACTCTTTGGTATCACTAGCCAAATAGGCATCTTGGTATAACTAGTTAAATCTTTAGAGTATGAATTCTGCAGGCACTACTTTAGAGCTTAAATGTTTGTTGCAGTAAACACCTGTAGCTTTGTCATAAACACATATATTGCCCACTCCTGCTATAGATGGTATTCTCATTAGTTGCAGAGGTGCATTGCAAGCCGATCATGTTATACTTTGGACATAAACATGTATCAAAGAACCTTGGACCCACCATGTTAATTCCCTTTAGATTCCTTTTAAGGATGTGGACTGATTCATATTCTGCAGAGGCAGAATACACTTTAAACTTGATTGAAGCACGAGCTTACTTGAATTGGAACAATGCAAAGCTTGCTTCTCTTGTGAACCTTACCAATCATCTTTCCCTTAGAATTGGGTTCTTATTCCTTATCTGGTCCACAATATTAGCCTCATTTCTGCATTTTTTTTGTTATTTTATGTTACATCGTGCATGAAATCTTTGATATGAATATTCTTTGAACATGGCTTGACTTCCAATGATGATTGCTTTTGATTTTCATTGTGGAGTTAAACGATGATCATGTCATCTAGTCACTTTTTAAATAACAAAAAGAAATCTTAAATGCCATATAAGACTTGAAAATTTTATTTTGTTAAGCAAAACAAAGAATCACTAAACTTTATTTGGTTTAATATAGAAAATACTCCATCTTACATCTAATACAACTTCCTCTCCAAAACAATTTCGCGCTTTGGCAAGTCGTATATTAATTTCTCTTTTATAACAGAGTGAAACTATCAATTAAAACAGGTAACCTATGTTTGAATGTATAACAACCCAAGAATTGTCATCAAATGCAGAATCTATTTTACTATTATCACAATTATACGGGGAAAATTTTCGCTTTATTACATTACTTGTATTGTCAATATCTCAGTATGTCATGTAACTTGCATAACTAAAGTAGACGAGCTCACGCAACCTATCTATGGCCATTTTGTCTTCATATATGTCAAGCGAACATCACAATATTTCAAGTCAATATCATCATATCCTTATTACAAAGTACATTATTCCTATAATGTACCATTCGCAACGTTATATCAGAACGGGCTTTAAACCGTTATCGTACGCCTCTAAACCCTAATTCCATGAATGACTAATATCTAAAGTGAATGCACAAGCCACTAAAGCATATGTACAAGCAATATAACATCTAATTTGAAATATAAAATCTCTTCAAGTCAAAGTACAAGTCTCTAAAAGCTCAATGTACAAGTCATTAAGCATGACATCTAAAATAGTTGTTTTACCTCCGTTTTCATTCTAGTTTCTTCACCATCACTTGTGTACAAGATACTACACTCAATCTAAAATATATAAACCCTAAATATTCTATTCATAAGCTTTCATGCATCTTTTTACACTCAAAACCCAAATTCAAAACCCTAAACCCTAAAACCAAGCTAGTTTCTAAACCATGACTTGTTTCTTCATTTTTATCCATTATAAACTTAAACCAATAGTTAAATAAGTTATAATAACATAAATTACAACATTATCAATCATAATCCATTATCATTTCATCATTCTACTTTAATTATACATGAAACAAATCCAGGAAACCCTAATTGTGCCCTAATTGTGATTTTGACCCATTTACTCATTTTTTACCCGTTTTAACCCAAACCACCTATCAAATTTTAATTATAACCTTAATTATAAACCTTAATTATATACCTTAATATATGTCTCAGGATCAGTAACCTATCATTCCTAATCAAATGTATACGAAATCCAAGCTTGAAAACCCTAATTAAGCCCTAATGAACCCGAAACCAAGTTTCTTTCATTTTTAACCCATTCTTAAGTTCTATATTACAAACAAGCACCTTTATGACCATGCTACTTCATCCCTAAGCAGCTTACAAGCACCTCCCCTAAATATCTAATCCATTTCTAGGTATAAAAATGAGCCACATCACCTCTTTTCTTCTTTATTAAGCCGCGGCATCACAAGGACCATCCAACACCACAAGCTACTTCCTAGATTCTAAGACTCGTACACTAGCTTCTCCACATCCCTACCTAGCTTGTACATATGTTC
>BQNB010098880.1:0-25057 GCA_026074375.1 Tanacetum coccineum
TTACCCCAAGAGTTTCAAGGAATACACAATACATTCCATGTTTCGAACTTGAAGAAGTGTTTATCGGATGAAGATCTTATTATTCCTCTTGACGAAGTAAGGATCGACGAGAAGTTGCATTTCATCGAAGAACCTATCGAAATCATGGATAGAGAAGTGAAACAACTTAAGCAAAGTCGGATCTCTATAGTCAATGTTCGATGGAACTCGAGCCGTGGGCCGGAATATATATGGAAAATGGAGGATCAGATGTGGAAGAAATATCCTCATCTCTTTGATTTCAATAAGAAGCGGACGACAAGATGAATCGATCTTCAGGGACGAAGATCCTTTTTAGGGGGAAATGCTGTGACAATCCGTCAATTTCAGGTCGTTATTTTATTCTCGAGTATTAATTATATTAATCATTTTTATTTTGAGATATGAACTCACTACTAACCGGGAGAATTCGGGCTTACATTTGTAATTTACATGACATTTACGAAGAACCAGAAAATGCTACGTTAAGCATCGACGTTTATGTTTTCAAAATGCCGTAGAAATATTTTTGTTGCATTCGTTTTAATTTTTCGTGTTTCGTACTATTTTTACTTTTTACGAAAAACGACTACGTAACGTACCTTTTTAAATATCGGACTTTGATAATACCCGTCTTTATAAATTGTGGGGCAAGTTTTACAACTTACCCCACTAATATCTCACCCCATATGAGTGGCAATAACAAGGTGGGAGGTGTCCACCTTGTATGCCATCTTGCACTATAAACCTACACTTGGCATTATAGTCAAATTCATACATAAACCATCTTTGACTCACAAAACACATAGGAGACCAAAAATTTCAGAAAATCATCTCTCTTGTTACTTCCTTTGACCACCTACACACACCAAAACATCAATTCTATAAATTTTGAAGATCAAGTAATGAAGAACACTAGTGAAGGTGACTACCTAGTATAATCTTGGCATTTTTTGAAGTGTTAGAAAGGGTTTTCAAGAAGGATTTTGTACACTTTAGGGGCTAAAGTTAATTGGGTTTTATAAAAGTTATTTGGGTAGAGAAAATGATGGTCAAAGTGTTTTTGGAGTAAAGACTAAGGGTAAAGAGCATCCAACGCAAAATCAACCACAAACCCAGCTCATGGAAACATCCGACCTATACTATAAGATAGGCCTATTTTTCTTTTCTGATAACTAGTATCGCCTTCCCGCCCAGCTCTATCAGCAGGCCCTTTCTTTTGCAATACTTAAAAAAGTCTCTTATGGCCCAATTATTATTACAGCGTTCTCTACCATAGAATTTGGCCTTTGGGGTTAACCCAACGGCTTCCTTTGAGAGTGATTTGAATACTCTAAGTTGAAACAAATTTCTTATGAGATCATGTAGCAAATTAGATCCCAATATGAATGTAAAAATTAAATTAAGTTATGACAAAACACTAAAACTATTATACTGACATTTGCTATACAGATGGCCACAAAAGTAGTCATACTTACGTTACTGAGTTGGGTTAAAAAAGCAAAACTATGAGACCTAGATAAAATCATGGTAAGTTATGTACCAATGGAGATGATTAATCAATTCATTATGGGTTTTAAATGTCCAATCAAAATGGTAAAAGTAAGATGTTCAGTCTGAATTTAACTTAACCTTTGGTATGATTTGATCATAAGTATATAATACTTAAAATAAGTAAAACGTAACCTTGGATCTACAATATATACTTAATTATGAAACTAAGGATATAAAGTTTTCAATTATATCATTTACGGTTATTAAAATACGACTATTTTTGTAAACCTAAACGTATATAAAATTTTACAGTTCACGAACACAGTAATTAATAAAACAATTTTTACCAACTAAAAACCCGAGGTAGTAGAACCCACTTCTTTGAGTTTTTTTTAAAAGTTAACTTACTGATAAAAAACATGTCCCCGACCCGAGAACCCGAAAATTTATAATAAGACTCAATCACAAGCTTAAATGGGCCATAAGGCCTAATTGGGCCACTAGGCCTCAATATATTAACAGTAGACAAATTGATACTTATGATTTAAGCCTCAACCCACTTAGGCATTAAATTAATAGGCTAAGACCTGGTCCTATGGGTTTAATATATCAACCTAAATAAATTAAATGGCTTGCTAATGGGCCTAAAAGCTTGGGACCAAAATCGGACAATACAAGTAAAATGAGCTAATAAAAACTAGTTAAAAAAAACCTAGAAAACTTTAAGTGTGAAATAATTATTATTTTCAAAAAATGATCATCATATAAACTACATGAATACTTATACTTATTTAATTATGAATTATCATTTATTTTTTCGGATCTAAAAAACCCTAAGACCCGTTACAATTTGTATAGGAGTCTTGTTTAGAATTGACGCGCCGACTTCAAGTTTTTTATTCATCCGTGATAATACTCATCCGTACATCACAAGTGAGTTCAAAGCCCCTCGCTTTTTACACTTTTAATTGTTTTGATAACGCTGCGAGGGAAGATAACAATGCTTGTTATATTTAAAAATATAACACAAGGTAGATTAATATGCTTGGTAGCCTTGATTATTAGAAGTTAGATTTATACTCCTAGATACAAGACTCGCGTAAATCATGAATTGTAATTGCCGGTAATGTCATACGCTTATACAAGAAACAGTACTAGTTGAGATTTACCACCTCTAATCCGTGAGACTAGCTATCAACTCGTGACGGATGAAAATGACCACTACAGATGCATATGTATAATAGAGAATAATATACACTCATAGCGATGGATATAATAGTGAGCATTTTTTTATAGATAATGTTCGGTTCATGAGGGCAGTAAAATAATCCCTGTAACTGTGTTGAGTCACATCGTTATATCCACTGAAATTATTTGAGAATTTATAACTTGTGGTTTCGGAGATTTAGATGCGTTGAAACCCCAACATATTTTATGTTTTAATAGAACTCTAGTGGATTCACTCAATATTATGTTTGACTTTTAGCATTTATCTTAGTCATGTAATAATTCGGCATGGAGAATTTTGTCCGTCGTTAAGGAAAAACCATTGGTTTGAAGGCCACTTAAATAAATGTCATTCGAGGAATTTTTAAAAAAATTTTGTAAGGAATTATGAATTGATTTGGACCTATGATGTAAACTTTTTTATCGAATGAATTATTTTAAAAATGCCTCTTTTTCGAGTTGTTTTCTATCTATCTAGGAGTATGTTATTTTATGACGTAGCACCACCAAATGACCCTTCCCACTGAGATATATGAAAAGGGGGGTGTTTACAGATGGTATCAGAGCTTAAGTTATAGAGAACAAAAGATTTTCAAAAAGATAAAATAAACGAAAGAATTTATGAAATCTTTTGACTATAACGGTGCAATAGAAATCTCCGAATTACCAACGGGACAAGAATGAGAAGGATTTATTTATCGATATATATATGTTGTAATATGATATTTTCATTTATTTTGAATATTAATGTTGATTATGTGATTATTTTAATACTAATATGAGATATTTATACGACGCGGATTGTCATGAAGAACCCTAACCCTCTTGACGAACCAACCGAAGCTATTCCCAAAGAAAACCCAGTTATTCCTGATCCGAACCAAGTTGTGGATGTCCATGATCCTAACAAAATGGTTGACATTCCAGACGATGTTGATTTAGTTGATTATGATGGTGATGATGAAGAAAACCCGGAAGAAGATCCAGAAGAATACCCAAAAGAAGAACTAGAACCGATAATAGGCTTTGTGAATCATTTTTGCCCCAGAAAAACATGTTCCCACATCACCTAGGTGTTATTATTGGTTGGTTAAGAGGAGATGATGTTGTAAAATGAAGGTGTTAATACTGAGGATAATTAAGCTATAGATGTTCAATTGGCACCTGAGACACTTTAGGACTATCACCCATAAAGGCATAAGATGTTCGAGCGAGACTTTTCAAGGGTGTAATTGAGGTAGGAAGAGCCATCTTCTTCATGCTCGACTTACTATTCAGTGGATGGCACCTTGGGCAATGAGACTTATTTATATGCTCCCGTTGCATGATCTAGAGTCAACGGAAGCTGATTTGTTGAACATGCAAACTGAGATTGCTACTTAGAAATCAAAAGAATAAGATTGGCAAAAAAGAACGAATACAATCATGATTATGGAAATGTTTAAGCATGTTTTGGGTGATTTTTAGAGAGGTAGAAAGGTTAAAGAGCAGTAGAATGCTACTTCACAGTATAATTTAGTTGAGCAAGATGAAGTTGGAGTTGGCTCGTATGGAGCATGATATGCAGAGAGGAGATTACATGCATCTTATGGGTGGAACAAGAGGTTTTATATGGAGATGGTTCGCATTGGGGCTGTTACTACAGCAACCCATCCTATGATGAAGGTACGAGCTTCCAGTAAAGAAAATCAAAGAGAAATCTTCTTTTGATGTGACAATAGAGGGACCTCTGCTGCCTCGTGGACCACCTAGTGACTCTTAGTAGATTAGTTTATCATTTGTATGTATCTATTTGAAATCATCTAACCAAACTGAGATATCATTAGTAGAACTAGTCCCATTGGATTTGTATAGCATTAGAATGTGACATGTACTGTCGCCGATACAACTTATGATTCTTTATGATTAAAGAAATGAGTATCTTTGATTTCTAAATTCTACATGATCGTTTTATCTTTCTTTGTTCTTGTTTCTTTTAACGTTACTTATTGTTTGATGCAATCATTGAATGAATACTCATTATGATTTGAATTGTGTTGTAATTTCTTCTCCTGTATCTCATCGCCCAACGATATTATGGATCATACATGATGATTTTTGGCTAAACCTCACTTCCATCATAATGTAAAATCCCATTTCACCATTCATTTTTGTTAACCACTCTTTACTACGCTTATGCAAACCACTTATTATTTAATAAGTTAATATAATATCACCTGAGAAAATTTAAATTGTCATCATTTTATGAGTTATTTTAATTGAGAATTATAAATAGTTGATATCACCAAAAATACTATTTTTAAAACATTTTGTAAATTAATTACCTTCATTCTATGAACGTTCTGGAAAATCAGTTTTGATTTCTATCCATGTAATTAAGCATGATTATACATTAAATTGATGACATTAGGTTGACAAACTGAGCAGATGCATTTTGCTATTTCCCATAATTATACATAGAGTCTGGACCATGTATTGATTTAGAAGGGCCATTCCAAGGCTGAATAGTAGTCACTGTAAGATTTTGATGAAGATCAATTTTTAACTGTAATTCCGAAAAATCAAGATTTTGTATGGTTTGCTAGTGGTACAAGTAGGGACATCTGCATATGTACCCTTGTCCTTTTCCCCAATCGAATTTCCCCAGCTGTGGATGCGGTCTTACTTGACAATTGTAATCTACTTCTTTATTTTTCCTTTCTTCTCCATGAAATTCTTTAGACACGTATCTATTTATAGACATTGATAACCTGACTTAAGTTTTTGACGTTCCTATCCTTTCTTTTTTGACTAATTCCTCTTTGAGTAATGTGGGTAAAATTCTGAGATGCGTTCAGAGGTGAATAACAAATTAGGAAAGAATGAGGTTTATGCATATCCATTATGGTATTAGCACCCCCCCCCCCCTTGTCTTTATGAGTCGAAAATTGCCTGTGTAAATCACCTCGTTGACTTTGCCTCTTTATTTCTAACTCTTCTCTTGATTCCTTTTATTCAGAAAGGTTATGAGTTATTCCTAGCTGATGAATCCGAATTTGGCCTTATGGAGAAGGTAGTAAGTTACTATTAATTGTGATAGGGTGTTGACTTAATCTTTAAAACCTGTTCTTTCCCGAATGCGATTTAAAATGATATATAAACTAGGAAGTTTTGATATCATTATTAAGATGGATTGGTTATCACGATATGATGCTGCTATTTTGTGTGGAGAGAAAAAGGTTAGGATTCCCCTGGAAGGTAAGATGTTGGTTATCGAAGGTGATTGAAATAATTCCCGATTGAAGATCGTTTCTTACATTAAGGCCTAAAAGTATATTAAGAAGGGTTGTGATCTATTCTTAGCTCAAGTAACTGAACAAGAATCGAAGGAGAAACAATTAGAAGATGTTTTGGTTATCCGAGATTTTCCCGAGGTATTTCTCGATGAATTACCTGGACTTCCGCCACCCTAGGAAGTGAATTCTTGTATTGATTCGTTATTCCTAGGGGGTTGCACCTGTGCGGTGCGCCATATCGTTTACCACCATCTGAAATGAAGGAGTTGTCCAAGCAACTGCAAGAGTTATTTGACCAAGCTCGTCACCATGGGGAGCTCCAGTCTTGTTCGTAAAGAAGAAAGATATATCAATCCAGAATTGCATAGAATACCGAGAACTTAAACATAGTTGACAATTAAGAAATCGATTCCATACCGAGATTGATTGACTTATTTTATCAGCTACAAGGTTCAATTTGTATTCATAAGATTGGATTTACGTCCCGTTATCATCAACTTTTGTATCCGCGGGAAGACATAGTCTAATTACGCTTTATAACTTGTTACGGACATTATGAGTTTCAATTAATGCTATTGACTGACTAATGTAACCTATAGTATGATAGATTTGATGAATCGCGTGTGCAGAGCCGTATCATTTGATAAGTTAGTAATTGTATTCATTTTTGATGACATTCTGTCAGTTAAGCCAAAAATAAAGAATAACATGGTAAACATATAAGCCAATCTTAGATATGCTAAGGAGAAAAAAGGTTGTACGCTAAGCTTTCAAGTGAGATTTTGACTCGATGCCGTACAATTCCTTGCCATAGTGATTGATATTAGTAGAGTTCATAGTTGATCCTAGCGAAAATCGAAGCCCATTAAATATTCGGCTAGCCCCGACACACCAA
Source organism: Tanacetum coccineum (assembly GCA_026074375.1). Classification (NCBI taxonomy): domain Eukaryota; kingdom Viridiplantae; phylum Streptophyta; class Magnoliopsida; order Asterales; family Asteraceae; genus Tanacetum; species Tanacetum coccineum. The sequence goes on from BQNB010098880.1 coordinate 6,910, forward strand.
TGGAAGTTGCGACAATGTTTTAGGTTTAGCAGGTTTATTATCGAAAGGTTTGTTAAGGAAGTTTTCTCTATATTTCTAAACCATTAACAAACTCACTCAAAATAATAAGCTGGCTTTGTGTGGCGACAACAAAGAGGAGGCAATTTCAAACATTGAAGTGAAATTTAATTTAGTCGCCAATATTATCACTACCCGAAGTAGCGAAACTTAGTTTGTAGTTGTGATGCATCCTTAAAGGATTTAGAGCAGTTTTTATGAATCGAGAAAAGTGATTTCTAATGCCACTAGACAACTTAGAAAGAATAGGAAAACTACACCGACCCAATTGTACTTGGTAATTAGGAGCAGTGGTTTTTGCTCTTCGACTATGGAGACATTATTTGTATGGCACTAAGTGTACGGTATTCACCGATCACAAAAGCCTACAATATATTTTTGATCAAAAAGAGCTAAATATGAGGCAGCGTGGATGGATTGAACTTTTAAGTGATTACGATTGTGTTATTCGTTATCACCCGGGGAAGGCAAATGTTGTCGCTGATGCATAAGCTATAATGATTAGGAACTGATTCGGTAGTTTCGAGTGCGTTGCTATTGTTGGTGACGGTAACCTGAACAATTTACTTGAACAAATTCAAAATGCACAAGTTGAAGCGTGCAAGGAGGAAAATATCAGTGCCGAAGGATTTCTTGGCTAAAAGGAGCCATTTGAAGTTAGATCTGATGGTACGAAATGTCTAAAAGGATGGGTATGGTTACCATTATTTAGAGGACTAAGAGATCTAATCATGTTGGAATCTCATAAATCAAAATATTCTATTCATCCTGGATTGGATAAAATGTACCATGATTTGAAGGAGTTATGTTGGTGGCCAAATGTGAAAGCGAACATTGCGACATATGTCAGTAAGTGCTTGACATGTGCTAAAGTCAAGGCTGAACACCAAAATCTATCAGGATTATTTTAGCAACCGAAAATTCCTGTTTAGAAATGGGAGAGAATTACAAAGGATTTCATTTCAAAGCTTCCAAGAACACCATCTGGATATGATTCAATTTGGGTCATTATTGACCGGTTGACTAAATCTGCTCACTTTATTCTGATGAATGAGAAGTTTAAAATGAAGAAGCTTACTCGATTATATATGAAGAAGATTGTTTATAGGCACGGAGTGCCCGTGTCAATTATTTTGGACTGAGACCCTCATTTCGCATCAAGGTTTTGGAGATCTCTTCAAAAGTCATTGGGGACGAATTTGAATATGAGCACTGCTTACCATCCAAAAACTGATGGTCAAGTAAAGGAACAATAGAGACAGTGGAAGATATGTTGCGTGCTTGCGTGATTAGCATTGGTAGTGACTGGGATAAGCACTTACCTTTAGCTGAATTCTCATACAATAACAGTTATCACACTAGTATTAAAGCCACACCTTTCAAAGCTCTATATAGAAGGAAATGTAGACCGCCTATATGTTGGAGTGAGGTTAGAGATGCCTAACTTACAGGACCAAAAAGGATTCGTGAAACGACAAAGATGATTGTCCAAATCAAGAATCGATTATTGGCTGCTTGTAGAAGATAGAAAAGTTATGCGGATGTGAGACGTAAACCTTTGGAGTTCGAAGTGGGTAACAAAGTTATGCTGAAAGTATCACCGTGGAAAGGTGTTGTTCGATTTGGAAAACATGGGAAATTAAGTCCCCGTTATATTGGACCATTCAAGATTATATCAAGAGTAAGTTTCCGAGTAGCATAAGAATTGGAATTAACCTCTGAGGGCATCAAGGAATACATAATACAGTTCCATGTACCGATAGACTGAAGAAGTGTTATCGGGTGAAGATCTTATTATTCCTCTTGACAAAATAAGGATCAACGAGAAGCTGTATTTCATCGAAGAACCTATCGAAATCATAGATAGAGAAGTGAAACAACTTAAGCAAAGTCAGATTCCTATAGTTAAAGTTTTATGGAACTAGAGTCGTGGACCGGAATAGACTTAGGAATGGGAGGATCTAATGTGGAAGAAATATCCTCATCTCTTTGATTTTAATAAGAAACGGGCGACAAGACAAATTGATCTTCGAGGACGAAGATCCTTTTTAGGGGGAAATGCTATGACAACCCGTCAATTTCAGGTCGTTATTTTATTCTCGAGTATTAATTATATTATTCATTTTTATGTTGAGATATGAACTCACTACTACCCGGAAGAATTCGGGCTTACATTTGTAAATTACATGACGTTTACGAAGAACCGGAAAATGCTACTTAAGCAACCCGATGTTTAAATGTTTCAAAATCCGTGTAGAAATATTTTTGGTAGCATATTGTTTTAATTTTTTGTGTTTCATACTATTTTTACTTTTTACGAAAAACGACTACGTAACGTACCTTTTTAAATATCAGACTTTGATAATACCCGTCTTTATAAATTGTGGGGCAAGTTTTACAACTTACCCCACTAATATCTCACCCCATATGAGTGGCAATAACAAGGTGGGAGTGTCCACCTTGTATGCCAACTTGCACTAATAAACCTACACTTGGCACTTAAGGTCAAAAATCATAACATAAACCATCTTGACACACAAAAACACCTAAAATAGGAACTCAAAAATTTCAGAAAAACATCTCTCCTTGATAATTCCTTTGACCTACTCTACACACACCAAAACTATCATTCTATAATATTTGGAAGATCAATTAATGAAGAACACTAGTGAAGTTGACTACCTATATAATACTTGGCATTTTTTTGCAGTGGTTAGAAAGGGTTTTCAAAAGGATTTTGTACACGTTTAGGGGGCTAAAGTTAATTGTTTTATAAAAGTTATTTGGGTAGAGAAAATGATGGTCAAAGTGTTTTTGGAGTAAAGACTAAGGGTAAAGAGCATCCAACGCAAAATCAACCACAAACCCAGCTCATGGAAACATCCGACCTATACTATAAGATAGGCCTATTTTTCTTTTCTGATAACTAGTATCGCCTTCCCGCCCAGCTCTATCAGCAGGCCCTTTCTTTTGGCATTACTAAAAAGTCTCTATGGCCGCAATATTATTACCAAGTCGTATCTCTACCAAGAATTGCCTTTGGTTAACCCAACGCTTCTGGCTTCTGTTAGGAAGGTGGCGCAAAGGAGGCTTGAGGGCTTGTTAAGGAAGGTGGCAAGGGCCGACAAAGGCGGGAAAACGAAAGACCTTTTCTGGTCCCCCCTGAGCCCGGGGGTGCTTGTGGGAGGGGTGTGCCACGATGAAACAAGGGAATGAAAGGCCACTTTGCGTTGGATGCTCTTTACCCTCCCCATAATGATGGCTCTATGGTTGATTTTGTTAGAAAAGAAAGTAGTATTTGGGGGTTCATTGATTAGTACACCCCCGGTGCTAGTAAGGTCGGGACCGTGGTTGTACATCTCCGGTTTGCTAGCCTGTCTTCTTTCTAAGATTGACCAGCCAGCTCGACTGGTTTGGCTATTCTTTTCTATTGAAAAGGAGTCAGCTGTCTGCACGAGTCATCTTCTTATAGGCTCCGCTAGACGACACGGTATTCTCGTTTAAATCAACGAACTGAATATCTTTCCAATTCCGACTACAGCTCTAGCTAAAGCAATTGTAGTAGTTCCTGCACCGATGACTTTTAAACCCTCCATAACCTCTTTAAAAGTTTTCATTTCAGTCTATTAATTGGAAGCAGGATTTTGATTCTTGAAAGCGAGTTAAGTAGCTCTGAGGGGCACGAACGGTATAACAATAAGTACTGATTCGACTAGCTCAAACGTGGGGAACAAATGCTTGAATGTGAACAAATAGCTAACTCTTGCAAGTTTGTGGCCAGCGATCACCCTCTAATCTATACTCTTGATAACGAACTAAAGGGCTCGAAGCTATAGAAGCTCTACAAATAGCAGTTCTTATGAATTTATGGCACAGTTCTTTAAGATGGGTAAAGGTAAAGTAAACAGTAAACAACAAAGACTCCCTATATCAAACCCCAATTTTTGGATATGGCTTAGTATAAAGAGTTGGCTTAGTACATATCCATAAATATGTCTTTTTGACTGCAGCATAGCTATCTCGGAGTTTTCCTTTTCATAAGAGAAAGGATCCGTATAGGTATAGTATACGTAAGTTTACCTAGATCTATGTATTTACCTTATATTATTTGTGTTGATATAATGTATTGTTTTCATTACCACATTGGTAACTTTTAGGATCATAGAACAAAAAGCACATTTAAGTGTCTAAAAGATAACTTCATCATCCCCGATTTTTACTCTACCCATGCCAAGCTTAAAAATAAGATCACCATTAATTTCGAACTAAGATGCTAAGACTACTTATAATTACAACTTGTGAATTCCTCTTCCCGACATAAATCATATATTTAGGTGTGTGTGCTCTAATTAATTTAAACCATTAAATCCACATATTTAGATAGTTGAAATCCAACCAAGCTTTACACATGGGCCTTTTGGGCTAATATGTTAATCACTTAGTAAGATCACAACTCAAAGAAAACAAAAACCTCTTTAGCTAAGACAACATTGGTTCACTTGCCCCATGAATGACTTTCTTCTCTAACATCCCACCGTCAACGGGTAAGTGCTAAGGCTTTTGACACCCCATCCGGAGAATAATAATCGAGACGCATGAACTTCCGATGAAAAATCCTTGTAGACTTTTGCAAACCTTAGTTCAAAAGAATGCCTTGGTTTTAGAAATTGAAACTTTTACTATTTATTTTCTAACTTTGCAACATTATTATTATTATTTACATAATAGTCCATGCATTTACACTAACACATAATCACAGAAATTAAAAACTCATTTAAACACTTGCATCATTTCCATCCCAAGTTTAAAACGCAGTAAAAAGTGGGACTATGTAACTCACCTGAATGCTCAACACGCAGCTTCTAAATCCTATCACTCAACTATACAATTAAATAAACACGGTTACACGCGGCCAAGCTAAAATCTCTAGTCCATGTAACACATATATGATGGATGTCTAGAGGTTTGATTAACCACCATGGGTCACCCCGACACCATGCCCAAACTTAACCACTTCATTAACTCATTACACTAGTTAACTACAATTTGTTCAAAAATGCAGAATTTTAGTGTAACTCTACCCTCTTAAAACCCTTACCTGCTGACCTTCATAAATTATCTAAGTTCATTTATGAGTTTACTAACTACCATGTGATTCCCACCTACCCATTACATGCACAACTATCCCAAATAAAATCCAACTTCAAAACTGTCCCAATTTGGATCTGATTGCACACTAAAATGTATGACCCTAATTATCATACTTAGACAAACAATCAGAAGCTATCCTTCTTGGGTTTCTTTATATACATATAGAAATTAATCACTGTAGATTGGATAACCTTAATTCCATTTTTAAGTTAGGGTTTTACCCTCCTAAACATGACCTAATTCTGACCCATATTTACTGTTTTGACAACTTTTCTTGTAACTAATATTTAACCAACTTCCAGAACTCCAAATCAATCGAGGCCAGACGTTTTGAAAAATAGACTTTTTGAACTACAATTTAGGCACTGGAATCATATCAAAACACATTTTTAACATCTAGATATCAATAGGTGAACACAAACCTAAATTCTGCTCAACTCTAAATCATGAATTAAAGCGATCTAACCCTAACCAATTACACCAATAAGATCCTAATTAAACCCTAAACGCTCTAGCATGATTAAAACATCCTTAATTACTAAAGTTTTTAAAACCCTAATGATCCATCATATTAATTGTTATATGTTTTAATAAAAACTAAACAAAAGCTTAATTGAAACATACCTAAACCTTGATTCTTGAAACACTAATCGCCAACTTGTTCTTGATTAAAAAAAAATCTTTTTTTTCTTCTTGCTTGAGGGTTCGACCAATCAAAGAGAGAGGAGAGAGAAAAAGTGATTTAGAGTTTTATTAATTTGGTATTTATAATAATAGAATCCTAATTGAAGTCAAACTTTGTTTCCTTTTTTTTCTTTTATCCTAACCGGTCGAACACCCCTTTAATTATCCGAACACCCCTTTAATTATATTTTTTTATTTTAATATTAATTACATAATTATAATTTATTATCAATCACATTTCCATAAAACCTAAGCTAATTTGGGTAAACTTTTTACATAAACGCAACTACTAACCATCTAAAGAATACACTTCTCATTTCTACACATTTCACTTTTCTATATTTAGAAATCTACCCTAATTTGCCACAATTTCACTCACTTAACTTATTTCGCACGTAATACAGGTTCCTAAAAACGCTTAACCAAACAAAATCATCCAACTAGTGAACATAGAAAATGCATACAAGCAGGCTCTACAACTCGAGGTCCAACGCACAACTTGGATAGACTTAATGCCCATCTGGTCTTCGTGTTCCCAAGTAAACTCAGGACCACATTTTAAATTCCACCTAACTTTCACTAGCCGACGCGCTATTAGTTGCCTACATTTTAACTCCTTATTTTCTCGATCCATAAGCTTTACCAGTTCCCTCGACAAAGATGAAAGTATTCGTTGTCAACACTTGATCTCATCCCAATGGTACATGCAAATTAGCATCCGCCGGGAGACACTTCTCCAGATTTGAACACGTGGAAAGGTGTCAAGTGGTAGTACGCATTTTTGAAACTCCTCAGATAACCTCAACCTATAGCTACAAGGACCAATCCTTTCAAGGATCTCAATGGTCCCTACACTAGTCTTAGAGTGCTACAACGTACCCTCTTCCCAAAATGCATTACCGCCTTTCCATGGCGACAACCTTTATAACACATTATCACGCCACCTCAACCTAACGGGATTAGGTCGTTTTAATTCCGCTAGCGCTTTTGGAACGATCTCGGATCGCTCGCTTTGAGCCTTGTTCCTTTATCAAATTACCACCCTAATCTATTATATCTAGCACTAACGTCAGGTCCAATCAAACAACCGCCTCTTATCTCTGCCATTAACACAAGTGCCCGTACACTTCCTACCATACAAGGCCTCAACATAGCACACAAACCTGTATGCTCGAAGATAACTGTTGTTTGTAAAGAAAACTCGCTAATGATAGATGGACATCCCCAACGAACCACCAAAATCTCTAACACATGGGCCGTGAACATATCCATCTCAAAGTCTGAGTGGGACACTCAACTTTGTTCTATCCGTCTGGGATGATAAGCAGTTACTCAATCTAAATCTTGTTCCTAACAATACGGGAACTCCATGACGTGCCACAATTACATCAATATATAATCTTACTAACTATCCGAATTAAATACCACGAATTGCTACGGCAAATACGCTCGATTGATGGTAAGTTTGTTCGACTATTAGCCCATATCGCGTCATCCCCACTTTATGTTGACTCTAGGTAACTTGGTAATACGATCCATAGTGATCTTATCCTACTGCCCCCAAAGGCTTGGTAGAGGCGGGGGGGGTGATTTGGGACATGTATAGGGGGGGGGAGAGGGGAAGGGAGTGGTATGGGGGGGAGGGTTGTTGGGGGGGGGGGGGGGGGGGGGGGGGTGTGTGGTTGGGGTGGAGGGTGGGGGGAAGGAAGTAGATACATTAAAGTAGAATTAACATGATATTGGGACTGGGGGTGCGTAAGCCTCGAAGACCCCAAAAATGCCCCGGGCTACGCTTCTCCACCCAGATCCGGGGGACATCTAACGCCCGTGCTCCCTAACTCTACGGCGCTCTGCAAATGATGTCCTGACAGCCACCCCGGGACAAACACCGGCCGCATCCTGCCACCCGGACGTGATCGCGTCCAGACAGCGTGCTGCGAGATGCGGCCCCCGCCATGCATTCTCTCAAGGTTTCTATGTGTGTTTCTACGTCTGTGTGTGTTGATTCTGGATTTCTACAGTACTTTGATTTTATTATATTGGTTGATTTTACGTTAGTTTACGATTCGTCGATCAAAGGACCAACCGATCTTTTTGCCCTTAGATTGCGAGGAGGCTCAAGACGGGGGGGTTTATTGGGTGGGGTGTTTGGTATGGGAGTTGTGTGTGGTGTTGTTGGGGGGGGGGGGGGGGGGGTAGGGGTGTATCCACATCACCAGCACCTATTTGGTCCATTTTTTTATTTTAATTTAAACAACACCAGCAACTACTCCAAAACACTCAACCCAATAAACTATTTATACGCCTCCGATTTTATCCATCGCCCATGCACCACCGACCAATTGGTGTGACCCCCTCCACCCCCCCCTCCCCCCTTTCCTTCTGATGCTCGGACGGTGGTAATTGGATGAAGCAAGAAGAATGATTTACTTGTACCTCGGATCTTACTAGGAAAGCATCTACGCCCCGAATATCAAAAAAACGTCACCCCCCAATCAAACCAAGATTCTTGCTCTGCGTCACCTGGCCCACGGTCCATGGTGTCCGTACGGATGCTCGCGTGTGGGGCCACAGCCTAGGCGCCGCCTCCTCGCCCTCTCCCCCGCTCCACTTTTTCCCCACCTCGCCCTCCCGCGATCCTCTGACGAACCCCGCTCCTCTGCTCTTACCCCCATTGCGCTATCCCCTCCCTCCCACCCCCCCCCCCCGCGCAATAGATGTGTCGCTACCCCCAAGAGACCGGTCACACGCCTCCCTCAAACGCTCCAACCACCAGCACCCCACAGGAGTTCCCAACCGTAAACACCTCACCCCAACTATACATAAACAACCACACCACGACCCCTAGCACCACAGGAACACCCACTCAACCGCCCACAGTTTACCAACCCCATCACCCGCCACCATATTGACCCCCCCCTTAAACCGTACCACGGCCCCTCCCTTCCCACTGTCTCCCCTAACATTGACTCGCACCGCCTCCCCCACTTCCCCTCGGATTTCCTCAACACTCATCTCGCAAAAGTAATTCGCATTACCTTCTTCCCTCTAACACCCACTGTACACCCTGTCATTGCCTTCATCGTCCCTTCCCTCCATGTATCCCCCCCCCCTCCGGCCACACCTTCCCCGACCCCTACGCACACCTCCCTTTTCTTCACCCCACGTTCACACAATCTCCAGAGGACTCCACAGAAACCTCCCCCCACTACTTGCTGGCAGCATTAAAGGGATAACATCCTCACAGCATACCAACCAACCAGACCACTCAACGAGAGAGACAGCCGCACCTCCACAACCCCCCTCCACCTCTCCTACTGCCGATGGACAATTAGAATGGTTGTGGCGCAAATGCCCACCGAACCCTGTCTACACCAATGGTCAGGACACTATAAATCGCATAGTTAGCTTAACACCATGACACATATCGCTTATAAAAAAAAAAAATAAGCGAAACTACAAAAACCCCAACACTCCCGGTTGCCGTCTCCACGCCCTCAACACCCCCCGCCCCACTCCCCCCCTTCCCCCACCATACACCACTCTGTCCTCCTCGAATACCCCTCACTCGACTACCCACCCCCAACTCCCACACTTCACCCCCCCCTGACACCTCATCCGCTTCTAATTAGCTACTGAGGGACCCCCGCCTCCCGCCTCCTACCCTACCTTGCCACCTGCATCCCTCAACACCACCATCCCCCTTCCAACTACTTGTTTTTCCACATAACGTCGAGCACCCTACACACTTCTTATTATAAATCCCCTTCGTTCGTGTTTCACTTGCCACACTTTCCTTATATTTAGAGTTTCCTCTCACAACTTACACACATAAATAAGAAACTCCAATCACCCACATTTAAACACTATACATCCACCCCACTCTACCATCCCCCGCCCCACCCAACACAAATATTTTAACCTTAACCACACTCTCCACCCCTACACTCCCTCCCACGCCCGCTATTGTAATTATTTTTATCCCAATAAAGCATACTCCATCTGTCTTCAAACACCACTATGCGATTCCTGGGTCGCAAAAGCCAAGACTTACACGCACTCACAGACATCCCCGCCCTCGCGCAAACAAGCTCAGATAGCACCACACTGCACTTTTGTTGTTTGAGGTCAAAGTGGTGCGATTAGCGCAGACCGAATCTGTGGTTGCACTTGAATATGGAGAGTTGTGGAAATGGGTGTAAAAATGCGGAAGTAAGGGTTTGGCCTGTACTGATGATGTGACAATACCAAGGCAAAGTTGTGTTTGTGAGTCATCTCATTTTATTTTCCTATATGTCAGCGCGATATGTTTTTGTCTAGAAGGTAGGCGAACCACGTTGTTATCTTTTGGGTTAGGAATGTTGTGTAGAACTATTAATATATGTCTGCATGAAGTATGGCGCGCAATCTTAATTTTTTGGTAAAAAGATTCTTCTGTTTTGAATTGTAAATTCAACAGCAAAAACAAAAATTAGAAGTTATTTTACAGTTCAATTATTGATTTTGCAGTTATGCAATCAACTTCAATTTCACATCTCGATTGTTGTTATATGGGTGTGAACTAAGCATATACTACAACATTGTTTTAGCTGTTATTGTTGTGTTATCTGGTATCACCCTGTCATCCTTAATAACGAGGAAGAATGGTGGTGAAACTCTAAAACATACTCTTAATAATGAAGCACATGCTTGGAAGAATAATTGTGTTGACTTTATGGGGTAATTTTAATTGCAAAGAGGAAGGTCAAACGCTTCAAACCTAGTCTGGTTCTGGTAAATTTCTGGCTCTAGTAAATTTCTGGTTCTTGCTGTCTGCTATAGTATATGCCTATATGGTTCTAAATAGACATCATTAGAGACTTTATCATCGTGATCTGTAGAAGTGCCTTGTCTTTATCATGGCCTTGGTACAGCTTAATGCTTTTTCATGGGAACAGGAGATTGGAATTGACATGGGCCAGGTCTTAATATAAATATGACCTGGTCATATATTGAGCAAGCCGCTTTTGTTCCATTCTCTTTCAAGCTTTATTTGTTTCTTTTACAGATTGATGTAGTCGTTAGGTGAATCACGATGAAAAACGATGGCTTGACAATATCATAAAGGTGCTTCATTTTCATTTACTTTGTTCTATTTGTCTCTACAATTTTAGATTTATTCTTTCTTTTGAATATGTTATCAGATTCATAAATGTGTTTCTAATGAATAAAAGATGTCGGTTCCTACAGTTGTCAAGGTTTGGTCATCTTTTCATTTAACGTGTCAATAACTGACAAATTTAATACCATTTTTTTTATCAAACTGTAAAATTTGAACCACGAGTCTTTAGTTTTACTTTCACTATGTTATACGAGATTTGCCTTTTAAAGTTCAAAGAACTTAAGAGCGAGCATTGATTAGTTATTGGTTAATGCTATTTTTATATGAAGTATATTATAATGGGTTAACATTTACGTTTGATCAATTGGTAGGTGATGGTGTTGACAATATTTTTTGCGCATATGAGTTCGAGTTGGTTCATCGACGCATCTTTGTTCTTGCGTTCATGGCTAGTTCATAATCTTTTGATACTTTGTTTGAAATTGTAAAAATCAGGTATATCTTCGTATTAAACGTTGGTCTAAGTTCTTTAGGGTCTTCACATTAAAGAAAGGGTGTTCTTCAAATTAGTAGCCATTGTTCTTTTATTATCATATCTAAATTTCAACTTTCATAATGAATGTTTTTTCTCTTCTTTTCATTTTGACCTTTATAAAGAAACAAAAGCATGGTGTTCATTTTAATTGTTAATACTTGATCATATTATCTGAGAAAAATACATGAAATATTTTTCAAGTGATTGTTTCTAATTCTTAAAAATACAAACAAATCCATGCAAGGTAAATTCAGCTATGTTTCTAATACAAAAAACTTCTCACCGTGATGGTTTTCATAATTTTCAATTATACTATTTTGTTTTTGTTATTTTTCTCATGATAACTAAGAAAATGTTATATGTTATAACCCAATTTTGGTAAAGTTGTATGCCCATAAAGTGTTGTAAAATTAGATGCGCAAGTTTTTTTATTCATGGGTGTAAGTGTGTAACCAAATTATGTAAACTAATTTGGAAACTTGCTTGAAATATGATTTTTATTAAGGGATAATTGTTTCTAAATGTATCAAAGTTGCCTAATTTTACTATGTTACGCAACATCCTTTTAATTTTTTTAAATAATGCAAGCAGTGTGCTAATCCCTACTATTCTATGCACACTTTATGTTTCGGTTCCTTTTGATGACGTAGCTTCGTTGACCCCGTTCAACTTTAGATAAAACCCGTTATTTGTTTCCTAACCTTTATTTTTTCCCCCAATTCACACATTCTTTACTTTATCTTTTCCCCCTAATTGTAAACCCTAAAAACACACGCACACTTTATCTTTACCCCCCTAATTGAAAACCCTAAAAACACACGTACACTTTGTCATTTCCCCCCAATTGTAAACCTTAAAAACACTGAAACCAAAATTATTCAATCGCAAAGTTTAATTGAATGCACAAGGATGTATATGAATATTTTTTATCCCTTCTTTAATTGTTTATTTCCCCTATTACTGTTTTTATCTAACCCTAATTTCCAATTGTTAATTTTCACAATGACTATTCCTAGACCGGATGGTATTGAGTTGGATGTTTGGAATGATGGGATTTTCATGGTCTACCCATTAAGGTATGACAGTGGTGTTTTGCTGAACATGCTTGTTGCTAGGCTAAAGTTTAAAGAATTTGAGAGGATGATCATTAAGGAAACAAACTGGGTAAACTTATTTGCTATGTACTATAGTATTCCAGATAGTGATTTAGAGAAGGGCTTAGTGAAAGTTGTGAATGACTATGACTTAATTCATATGTATGATATATCTAAGATGTATGGTGAAATTGAATTGTACTTGGACCACTGTAACATTGACCTATCACAGTATTTAGCAAACCCTAACCCTACTACAGTAAGTGATGGAACTTCTAAGAAAAGAGCAACACCTCATAAGAGGTACTGCAATGTATTTACAGAGGAAGAAATGGTGAGTTGGGCTGATGAAGAAGCTGAAGAGAGGGCTATGCTTAGGAAGGGTAAGGAGAAAATAAATGTTGGTGATAAAGGGAAAGAAAAAATGGTAGTTGAAAGTGATAGTGAGAATGATGGGATGATTGAGGATACTGATAGTGATGACAGTGATGACTCGAACAAGTCCTTTGATTATCTAAGTGCTCGTGAGGAAGAGCTTATACAGCTTAGAACTAAGAAAGCCAACAGAAGTAAGATAAGACCACCACCAATTCCAGATATGGCTGCTTTTGCAAGTACTACTAGAGCCACTGCTTCTAACAAAAATGAAGTGTTGGTTGAGCATGATGACTTCATAGCTGATTTGTTGAGGAAATTGAAAGGTGATGGTGATGATTCTAATTTGCAAGACCCTTTTGTTGGTGTTAAAGAAACTGAAGACAGATATCCTACACATGATCAGAGCACACATTGGAGAATGAAGACCCCAAAGGTAAGGGATAATTATTTCTATATACATTAGGCATGCAAAAAACCACAAAGTTAAAAACAAATCCAAACTAACCAAGATGAAAACAAACCCTCATATTCAAATGACCTTACATATATTGGGCATGCAATAAACATTTTTCGTGGATTCTTCTTTGTCTAAGTTGTTTTGACAATCAATCGATGTCCACATTTACAATGACTACGAACGTATTGGCCAGTTACTCGAGGAGTGCCTGCTGCATACGACATTGTTGTGGTGGTGTTGATGTCGGATTTGATTTTGTCAATTAGGGTAAGTTTTTTGAGGTATAAGTGGGGATGGGTGGGTTATAAAGGGGTGGGTGGGAGTTTATTAGACCGTTGGGGAAAAAAGCGGAACGAGGTCAACGTGGGTCAACGAAGCCACGTCATCAAAAAGAACGGGAAACATAAAATGTGCATAGAATAGTAGGGATTAGCACAGTGTTTGTATTATTTAAAAAAATTAAAAGGATGTTGCGTAACATAGTAAAATTAGGCAACTTCGATACATTTAGAAACAATTATCCCTTATTTAAATGCCAAACACATAAACCTTAAACCCAAAACATGACCCACGATAATGTCTTCTCAGAGTAGTTTGGTTAAGAGCTTATTTGATTTCATCTTTTATTTTATAAAGTCCTATAGTAATGCTGGCTACGACTTGGGACTGCGTTGCCCGAACCGTTACACACCGCAATCCTCCTCGTTGCCAACGCCGTTGGGCTCGGCGTTGGCCGGCCAACGTGCGTTGGGGTGTATTTAAAAAAAAAAAAATTGTTTTGCCCCCTCCAACGGCTATATAGCTGTTTTTAATTTCCCCCTTATTTTTGAAAAGTTACAAAAAACCCCCTAACGGCTAGTTTTATTTAATTTTTTTTTAATAAATTTACAAAAAACACCCCTAACGGCTATTTTTTCAAAAAAAAAAAAAAATTCATTTTGCCCCTCCACACAACTCATTATAAATACTCCAATAACTTTATATTATTTTCTCACAAAAAACAAGAACACATTTACAACAAAAAACACATTACAAACTCTTTCACAATGAATCAAAATCAACATGGGCCGCACCGTGTCGTTTTTTATATCGCCGAGAACCGATAAACACTTCTAATTTAAGTAAGCTACCAGAGTTAGCCACGAATACTACTACAACAAAACTCACCACATTGAACCCGTACCCCGATCTTCCGTGACCGTGAAGATGCCGAAAGACGTCTACGGGCCGATTATTTTGATGATCACTGTAAGTATCCGTTATACTATTTTCGGAGAAGATTTCGTATGAGCCGTAAACTTTTTCTAAGAATTGTCAATGACATTTTAAGTTATACGGCTAATCCTCTCCCACAACATTTTCTTTTGCTGGGGGTGTTTGTGTTAGCTTATTTAGCCCGCTTGTGAGTTTATTTGATTTTCGAAAAGCCCGTAAGCTCACTTTTAGTGCTTATTAGCTTTTACTTTTCAGCTTATTTGCTTAAGCCAATAACCTTGAACTGATAAGTTCTAAAAAGTCAACTTATTGACTTTTCTAAAATCAAATAAGCCCATAAGCCGACTAAACAAGCTAATGCAAACACATTATAAGTCAATTTTAAAGGGGTGTTTGTTTGAGCTTATTTGAGGTTGGGGTTAAGAGCTTATTTGATTTCAGCATATATTTTATATATAAGCTTTGTTTGTGTTAACTTATTTAGGCATTTAGCCCGCTTATGAGTTTATTTCATTTTCGAAAAGCCAATAACCTCGGGCTGATAAGTTCTAAAAAGTCAACTTTTTGACTTTTCTAAAATCAATTAAACCCATAAGCTGGCCAAACAAGCTAATACAAACACATTATAAGTCAATTTTAAAGGGGTGTTTGTTTGAGCTTATTTGAGGTTGGGGTTAAGAGCTTATTTGATTTCAGCAAATATTTTATAAGCTTTGTTTGTGTTAGCTTATTTAGCCCGCTTATGAGTTTATTTCATTTTCGAAAAGCCCATAAGCTCACTTTTGGTGCTTATTAGCTTTTACTTTTGAGCTTATTGGCTTAAGCCAATAACCTCGAGCTGATAAGTTCTAAAAAGTCAACTTATTGACTTTTCTAAAATCAAATAAACCCATAAGCCGGCTAAACAAGCTAATACAAACACCTTATTAGCTCAAAAATCTTCTTAAAGTATGCAAGCTTGTTAAATATAAGCAAAAATTACATAAGCTGAAACAAACACATTTGTTTAATTATGTAATATGTGCTAGTGATTTTTATGTCTTATGTATCCAGGTTGCTAACTAAGGATGCTATTGGTATATTTCTATATTCTTTTTATTCATTTCTTGTTATTTATCTTTGTTTTACTTAGTGGGCGTTTGTTTTAGCTTATATGCTTATGAGGTTTATATTTCACAAGCCCCACCTTTTTAGCTTATTTTGATTTTGTGGGCTTGTATAAGCTTGTTATGATATAACAACTCTATACAAGATAAGCCCACAAGTATCATAATAAGCCAAAACATCGGGGCTTATGAAATATTAACCGAAATTAAATAAGCTCATAAGCCCACGTGTAAGCTTAAACAAACACCCCCTTATTATTTGAAATTAGCTTGTTAAACTGGATAAGCTGATAAGCTCATTACTATGGGGCATCTAAGCTTATGAACTTGAGTTTATGGCTTATTTTTGGCCATAAGCTATAAGGTGAAAAGCTTAGGTGCTTATTGGCTCTTTCAGATCTTATAAAGCTAATAACCCTATATTCCTTTTAGTGTAATGAAGTTGATGTAGTTGATTTTTTGGTTATGTTATTACATAATTGGTCATCTGTTTACAAACTGATTATTTAAAAAAAAATAAGTTATGATAAAAGGTGTTTGGAGTAGGTTATGAAACTGGAAAGGCTTATTAGCTCTCTTGATTAGGACTCAAAAGCTTATTTACTTGACTCTATGGCCTATTTAATCCCATGATTGGATTAGTTTTTTATATTGGATAGGTCAATGATAAGTGTAATGTGCTCATACACGTATGCTTTACTGGTTTCATGTTAAAAGGTGGAATATAGCATCTGTTTTAAAAAGGTCCTGGTGTGGGCCTTTTAATAGTGCCTCACCCACAAAGCTTTTAACAGAATCTTTCAAAAAAGGTCCTTAGAGCTTCATTTTAAAAGAAGCTTTCAAAAAAACTTTACTGAAAAACCTTGAAGGAGCTTAAGTGGTTAACAGCTTTTTTGAAAAAATTGAAGTGTTAAGCTCCCCGAAGAGTAGTCAGCCAAATAAGCTTGCCCAAACACCCCATAAGCCATCTAATTAGTAGGATTGAACTCTTAGAGAATCACTTTATTAAACACATGGTGCACATATAACCCATATAAGCAATTTGCAGTAGTTAAATCATGCAATACACACATACAATATAAAATGTAATTTATCTTTTTAGATAAAATATTCTATACATGACATCATAAAACACCATTTTGTATGCCAAAGAAACAATACAAACATGACACGTCAGTAAAATGACTTCAGCAAAATCCTTCATTTAATAGATTAAATAGATTATATATAGATTTGTTGGATGTTTTACTACACTAGATGTTACTATTATTGTTGCAACTGTTTGATGTTTAGGATTATAAACATATGGTATATAATACACTGATCTGTGGCTTTTTACGGCCAAAAACTGAAAAGCGATAAGCCTTGCGAGTTCAAATGAGTCAGCTTTGTTGGATTTTTCAAACACCCCAAATGGAAGTGATGGGAATGAAACTGAGCTGATATATAAGAGGGTGTTTGGATTAGTTTTTTTATAGGATAAGCTGATAAGGTTTAGGATAAGCTGATACCTTATGGAACTTATGGGTGTTATAACTTGACTACAAGGTTTTACAAATCGGAATAAGCAACTTCTATTCAAAATCCCAAATAGATATGATGGTATTAAAATCGAGTTTCAAATAAATGTCACCAACACAGCAGCTTTGGTGTCTTAGTACCAAATTTGTGTCTGAAGGTGACGAAAGAGATAAATCTCAGCCATGTCATTTCTCTCGATACAGGACATAGTTTTTTTTGCTATATTACCTTAACGAGTCTGCATGGCAGAGATTACATGTTGTTTTAGACTAAACTTTCATCCTGATAGTCTATGTCATCTATAAAGCAAATAGGCTCATACTTGTGCCAACTCCCGTGTCAGAAGATGACCAAATCAACAAAGGTTTAAGTAACATTACTAATGAAATAACCTCTTTCAAGTACGCTTGCACCTCTGACATAAGTTTTGTTGGGCAAACTAGTAATGATAACAAGGTTTGCAGTTTTGTTTAAATCACAACCATGTAATTTCTTTGTTACAGAACATGGTTGGGATTACATATTGATATAGACTAGATTTAGCGAGTGGACCTCTCAATAGCATACTGTATTTTGCTGTAAATTTAGTGCCATAATACATAATTCTTGTATTTTTTGTCTGTAAATAAAAGTGTTTATATGTCATCTATAATGCAAATAGGCTCATACTTATGACCAAATTCTTATGTCATCTTAATGTGCCAACTTTGTGTTTGAATTTGATTAAATCAATGAATTAGTCACAAATTTATAAATGAACTTATTCCCAATTTTGATTATATCTTTGTTGTTTCCAGGTTACAGTCAAGATGTGCAAATGGGTGTATGTTTGAAGACTGAAGGCTCATT
>BQNB010098881.1:0-25057 GCA_026074375.1 Tanacetum coccineum
ATAATTCACAACTTTTGCAATTCCTAAACCATATGGGACTTACTTTATTACAATAATATCTAGTAAGCATGTTTTATCTCATCTATGCCCCATGTTAACAGGCTAAGTCGTCCAATTTCAAAACAGTAATTATGTAACACACCGTCTCACGGAAAAGCGTATAATTACCTTGTGATTGCAAATC
The DNA here is from genome assembly GCA_026074375.1 of Tanacetum coccineum. NCBI lineage: Eukaryota > Viridiplantae > Streptophyta > Magnoliopsida > Asterales > Asteraceae > Tanacetum > Tanacetum coccineum. Next base: position 185 of record BQNB010098881.1, read on the forward strand.
TACACACGTCTCACGCATAGTAAAGAGCAATCAACAAGTGTTTTTACAAACTGGATGGCAATAACTTAGTTGAAAAAGGGTATTTTATTTGACGTGTCAAATATGTACGAAGAAGCATGCATACATCTTCGTATCATTGATTTTAATAAAAACTATTACTCAATTTAGCTATTATTACGGTATCACCTATTATCATCGTATCTTATACATAAATAGCGAGACTTTAAAATTGACGATTCAACGTGTTTTCAAATTTAAAGAGTTCTCTTTTTTCAAAAAAATAACACTGTAGTGACATGCCATGGTTAACGGTAACTCCAATCGAACGCACAAAGAAGCGGAGAATCAGGTCAGCGCGAAGCGTATTAAATCCTCCTTAAACTTCTCTTATAGTTTATTCTAGTGGATGAGCCGTACTTCCCATGAGTCCATAGCGTATAGTTTTAATAAAAACTTTAATTTTGGAAGCACATTATGAACTATAAATTGCTAGTCTAATCATGGAAGATTTTATATCAGATGTAAGCCGAATCCACTTTTGACTTTTTGCATTATATAGTCCATAATAAATCTAATTTCGATAATCATTAGTCATGTTTATATTTGTTTTTCGAAAAACCCTTATATTTTCTCACAAGTCATGAACTTAAAATAAAACATATAAACATCAACTAAACTAAATAACATTTATTTAAAATCACTTAACAATTAAGGCATGCAAACATTAAATATGATCTTAATTATCTAATAATTAAATAATGTATTTATTCACATAAGGCTCCTTTATTCAATGACTCCGGCCACATACATCGAATTAATCGATTGCGTAAGCCTTATATAAATAAATACCACATAGCACATAAATCTTTTAACTATTTTAGGCCCCATTAATTCAATAATAAGGGTCTTCCCGAATTCTTGAATCATGGATCTTACCAATTAAGAAAATATTTAAAATTATGCGAATCTTGATCATATTTAAAACAAATCCTTTTAACAATTAACAAGATTTAAATATCTAATATCAATCCATGATAAATTTGCATGATTTTATCATGGATCTCCATTAACAATTAACAAAACTTAAAACTATTAACAATTAATACATCAAGTTTTATATAAAATTGCATACAACCTAGATCTCGTCTAATTAATTTTATTAACCGTCAAGATCAAATCTTTTTAACAAAAAAGCCCACTGGAGCATTAAAATTAATCATGAAACCCTAATTTGTCCAATTTTATTCCTTGTAATTAAAGATTCTACACGATGGCTCATGATGCCACTGTTGGGTTTTATGACCTAATTAACAATTAATTAACACGAGTACGCAGCGGAATTAAAGAACACATGTAGAACACATTAATTAACAAGGATAGAAGATGATTACCTTTTAGCACGAAATGATACACCGTTTAAAGGTAACCGTTAACTCCGTCTTCTATATACGCGTATGTATAATTACCACACGCAAAACCTCTAAGATCTAAAGTAAGATCTCTCTAAGCTTCCACACATAATACGTTCTTAGCAAACAATGAAGTATGCTAGTACTAATAGTGTTTTAGTAAACGAACACCGCAACACTTGAATCAATCAACACGTAAGCAAAACTACCTTGTGGTGATACACGATCGAACAAACACACCCTTAAGGATTGTTTGTCTTTGGCCGATCGCTAGAAGGGAGAAAACCAAACTGTAACACCCTTAAATCTGAACATGCATCGGAATGTTGGATATCCGAGGGCGTTACATTTATGGATCAATAGCACAAATTATGAGAACGACCACTAAACGTGTCGTTTGAAAAAGATACATTGGATTAACAAAATACTTGTTTGTTACATAAGCCCATGGCTTTAAAATGTTCAACAATATAAATAAAGATTTCGGTTTATAATAATTATCCCCATAATGTAACAAGACCCCAAGTCTTAAGTGTTGACTCTTCAATTATTGACTTCCAATGTATCATCGCACCTCGTACCTTATTGACTTGAAAAACATGCTTAAAACATCAACATAAAGTTGGTGAATTCATAGGTTTATGTAAATCAATGGTAGGACCGCAAGATTTTCAAGTGTATGATTTAGCAACACATGCAAACATCATAAAAAGTGATTTTGTTTTCCTAAGCTCATGACACCGAAGCTTGACATGTATGAATGCAAATATAAATTTGCCAACAGGTGTCCGTGAATGATGTGCTAACCCCGCAACATCCCAGATTCGACATGGTATGCGTTCGTTCCCAGTGATAGCTAGTCACCCGAACGGGGATTGTCAATCCCGAATAGATCTATCAACAACATTCGCGCTCACACAATGCAGTTCCCAACTACAGCTATGCAACTAACAGTTCATGATAACGGGCTCAATGGGTTATCGCTACTTAGGCAAACACGTAATCGTTGTATAAAATGTACACTTGCGTCCAATTTGTAAAACAAAGCATGTTCTCACCCCAAGGATGTAAATCATTTAAATAATTGTAAAACATGGGGCTATGAACTCACCTTAGCAGGCAGTTCTCTGAATGATAATAAATATCCAAGTAAGCAGTGAATCACACCGTCAAGTACCTAAGTAAATACAGTCAAGTCTTAGTCTACACATTTAAGCTAATGACTCATTGTATAAACTAAATTCCATTTTAAGTTTATATATACTGTTATCACTTGTGTGGTGGTGCACATGGTGATTGTATTTACAATTTCGATGGTTCTTGGGAAACGCGAAATCATTGTTAATAAATATACTTATTTATTAAGTCGTTAATCAAATCCGTTTAATGTCCAAATATCTTAATATTCGACCGATTCGTTAAGTGTTTTATTTATTCACTTTTGTTTCACAAATATACCCTTAAGTTTCCTATAAATACAAAACAGCCCATGGGTTTATAAATATACTTTATTTACATTTTAAACCCCCAAGTTCCATTAATTACACTTTTAGTCCCTAGACTTTACAAGGTTACATTTTAGGTCCTTATAAGTTTGAGACAGCCCCTAAGTTTCCAAAACTGACATAAACAGTCCCTGGGCTTGTTAGCTTTAGTAATTTACAGTTTTAACCCTATAGTTTGTAAGTTTACACTTTTAGTCCTCCGACTTTGTAAAAATTGCATCTTCATTCCAATTAAATGCCAATAAGTGACATTATGTTTAATTATGTCAAAATAACCCATATAAGCTGCCATAGCTTATAAATAAGCTCTAACAAGCTTATCATGGCTTAATGGGCCTTATCGGGCCCATTAAGGTCCATTAAGTGTTCTAAGCTTATTTAAGCTACATTATTCTGTTTGGCTTGTCAATAAGCTCATCGAGCTTATTTTTTGCTTAACGGGCCTCATTGGGTCCGTTAAGGTCCGTTTAGCGTTGTAAAGGTCCAAAATGATTTTAATAAGTCCAAAAGGTTCCAATAGGCTCAGCAGGGTCTGATAAGCTTAGAATAAGCTCGGGGAGCTTATTGGAGCTTATTTCGAGCTTATTGGGCTTTCGAGCCTAATAACTTAACCCGAATAGAACCTTAAGGGTCCCTTAGGTTTATTTAACTTATTTTTGGGGCTTATTTACTGTTTTAGGATCTGTTTCATTTCAACTTATCCAAATAAGCTAATAAGCACTAGCTAATGGGTCGTTGGGCCCATTTAAGGCCCGAATAGGGTTTTAGGCTTTTCGGTTGGGTCCGTTTGCTATATTAAGGTCTATTAAGCTCCTTGAGCTCTCATAAGATCATCAATAAGCTGCCAAAGCTTATTGTGAGCTTATTTGCTTATTTAGGGCCCGTTAATAGGCTAGAAGGCCCATCAAGGGTTTGAATAGGTTTTTAAATAAAATGAAAGCCCTATGTAAAGCAAATGAGTACTTCAAGATCATGATTAAGCCTGAGTGGCTTATTAATAAGCCGTGGCTTATAAATAAGCCCTCGTTGGGCCTTGTTGGGCTTGATAGAAGCTCGATAGGGGTTCTAGCGGTTTGGGCTTTATTCCTTAGAGTCCACTAGCTTATCTAGGCTTATAATAAATATTATAAGTGGCTTAAGTTCACAAATAAGTTGTCCTAGCTTATTTGTGGCTTATGGGTCTCGTGGGCTCACAAAGATGGGTCATGAAGTTCAATAAGAGTCTGAATGGTTTATTAAGGTCTCACATGGGTTTTGCCAAATCGTCTAGCATCAAAACGATGTGCCTAGCATTTCCTAATCGCGACCCATAACATGCAAACAATTGAGAGTCTCATATACTCCCTCCCTAGCCACGTTGTTACGTTTTCTTTAAAAGTTTACGTGTGAGGTCGTATAAATTCTCGTATAAAGATCAGTAGTTGCGTTGGGGTCCAAGTTCTCTTTCTAACGAAAGGTTTAATGTTTTGCTTATTGTAAATCTTCGTGTTAGGCATTTTTAAATAGGTATTTGCACCACACAAGTTCATATACATACATTAGGTGCGTGAAACATGCATGGGTCGAACCATGCATGTCCATGCTCATGTTATTTGCCCCATACAATGTACCACGTGACCCATATATCAAAATATGAATAAAACGAGTTGAATATGGACATGTACAGTTTAGTTTGAGACTTACAATAGTCCAAGAGTCTTGTCTGTGGATTGTGAAGCAAACCCGAATCATATAAACCCCAAATGGTGTAAGTATGATCGTATTTTCCTTCCTAGCTTAACCCAACGCCTTAGTATCCTTGTCTAGTGAAATGAGGTGTCGTGTTTTAGTGATGCTTGGCTTGGCTTAATGCGTACCGAAACCAAGAGGGGAGAAACAAAGTGTTCTTGGTCTTAGAGAGAGTTTGTGAGTTTTAGAAAGGTGTTATGTGACAATGTAAGTGTGTATATATATACACATAAGCTAGTTAATTTCCCTTAGTCCTAAACTAACCAAAAACGAGCTAGGAGGGGCGGTTTAGAGGCTTTTAGTTAATCACTCATGGTTTTATGCTAAACCACTCTAGTACAAGCTTTAATGAGCCTCAAGATGTACAAGATTTACTTAGCTAGTGAAATCTTTAGGTTTTATGTGCTCTTGCTTGGTTAACCGCGGCTAAGGAGGGCAAGAACAAAGAAAGGGTTATTAACCATTGGTTATTTGGCTAATAAGAGACATTAAGTACTATCCTTAATTAGTTTGAGGATGTACTAGTACTTTAGGATTATTTAGAAGATTTAATTTAGCTAGTATATACTAAGGACGATTTATGTGGCTTTTCTTGTATCCACATTCGGCTATTTTGTGTTACTAGCTCAATATTTGGTCAAGTTTTGTGTTTAGGCATTTAAATTGAGTATTGGTTTGAGTTTAGGTAAGTCTAGGTATTTTCGGGGTGCGTCCAAATGGATTTTATTGCGGCACATAACCCTTTTATGTGGCCAATAAAAATAAAATGCGCAAAGTACATAATTATCTTCTTAATAATTATTTCTTACTTGGTTGATGTAAACCTTAATTTATTTGATGACCGTTTACATCCATTGATTATTTTTAGTCTACGCGATTTAGCTTAAAAGTAAATATTAAAAGTAAACGCGTATCGCACTAAAATAAATAGTGATCATTAATAGAGTCGTACAATGACATGAAAATGAGAAATGTTACACAAACCCTTGGGGGTGTTGGTTTCGGTCGAACACAAGGAGGGAGAGAGGGGAGAGGTTTTAGGGATTTTTCACAAAACACATCACCCATAATGAACCTCAAGTCCTCCTTATTTATCGTTTACTAAACACACTAATTAAACATTGTTTACATATTAACGTGTGCGTCCCTTTAGGCTCGAATAAATAATTCGGACATATATTATTTACGATGGACATATTCCAACAAAACTGTGTATACAATTTTTGCTATGATAATAATTGTACAATTCACATACATCATTGTTTTAAAGATCTAGTGATAAATTGATAAATGCATTACTTGCTTGTGTATTTTTATTTTGTCATCATAAAAGGGAGTTTCTTGGGAGTTGAGCTATTGACTAAGATCTTCTTTATGTTTGACGGATGAGAGAAAATAAATGTTCTTTCTTATCACTTTAAAGAATAACATGATAGTAATGCATATAATCTAGTAAAATTGGATTGCAAGTGACCTCTGCATCGTTGGTCAAGCGTCAGCACGCTTTTGAGTTGCCTGCGCTCTGGCAACACTCACGTATCTCGTGATTTACAGTTTGTATGCAAAGTCGGCTTTCTCTTATCCTCTCGTTGACATGTGGATACTTTTTCTAATAATGTTACGACTTACTTCTGTTCGAATGATACTTGAAGCATTGGAATAGCACGTCCAAAATGTTGAGTTATGTTGGGTAGGTTGTGAGATCTTTGTAGAAGGAGCTAAAACATAATCCTTACCTGTTTTTTCAAACAAATGAGCCAACTCATATTCTTTTATCTCAACGCCTCTATGCCAGGCTGGATGTGTGAAACTTCTTTCGACTAACTCTAGTTTGATAATATACTTATCAACATACATTCAAACAAAGTATTCATCTGACCTTAATTCGGATTTACTGTTTGGTTCCTAACTCACGTAACGGGTTTTACTTTCATTATTGAGTCTAACTAAGTCAAATGTCACTTTATTTGCGTAAACGCATCTTATCTCGTTTATTTGTTATGATTTAACTTAAGATGCAAGAGAACTTAGCTTGTTTGCATCAAGAATGATTAGTGATAAAATCCTAATTTGTTGAAACTAATCTATGATAAAGTCGTATAATGACTTAAATTGAGTTTGTTCTTTGTACTTTGACAGTTTATTCATACTTTGATCCTTCGTTTAACCTCTCTTCTATATAATTTTTTTACAAGACTTTACACATTCCTACTCTTGTACTTGTAATCACATATCACCTTCACCTTATTTCTCACCTAAAAATTCCCTAATCATTTGTTAATCTCTTCTTCCAACAAATGATTATTCTCACCTTCCACATAGTCTATACATTTCTTCCTATTCCCCAAATCATTCCTTAATCACATTTGCCCATCTCTTTTCTCTCTTAATGGCAATGTGATTATCTACCCAATCTATCATTGGATTATTATTATGATCATAATCTTCTCTCACTTCTCTTCACAACCTTTTATCACTATACTCTATACACTTCACCACACTATAAAACCTTCCCAAGCTTATCCTTTACATAAACAATGCACTTTCCCTTACAATACATGTACCTTCCTTGTACTTGTTGTACTTTTTGTCCCTCAACATTTCAACATAGGCCCCCTTCCATCACATCTCAACATTCTCTACCACACAATCCATATTCATTCTATTCTTCATCTCAACACACACACACACACACATATCCATTTAAATTCAAATTACACACACATACACACTCAAAGCTTCCATGAATACACTTATCTTAATATACTCTTTAGTTTGAATTCTCTTATTACACTCGCACACATCGCTCATTACCAAACTTTCCCATACACTTTATCTAGGGTGACGACAGAAACGGACCGCGGGACCTGGACCGAACTGAGAAAACAGTCCTGAACCGGGACTGGACCGGACCGGACTCCGAATGCCTATTAGTTCGGTCACTCGGTCCATCCTTTTCTTTATTTTCGGTCTCGGTCTGGTCGGTTCGGTTCAGCTACCGTAAAAAATATGCAATTATGCCTTCGTTAGGACCACATCCGGACCAGGGCCAGAGGGACCAGACAATTTCGGTTCGGTCTTCGGTTGATGTGGTAAATGGGGGGGTTCTGGCGAAGTCAGTTTCGGTCCAGTCACGATTTTTGGCCAGTTACACGGTCTAGTTCTTTCAGACGTGAGCACCCTAACGTTTACCTTTCCTTATCTCATTTGTATTTTGACACATTATAAAATGTTAGACTCTTCTATCACATATACAATCACATCACCATACTACTATCCTACTTCACTCCACTCGATATCCATACTTATCCTTTATCCTTTGATTCAATTTTCATTTTGATTGGAAGGCTTTAGGCTACAACCTATCCAACATCATGCAACTCACTTCTTTTCATCTTTATCCCCACATGTCTGATTATTTGAATTTTGAAATTAAATTATCCCTCAACATGCCACACCTGTTCTCTTTCAAGCCAAGGATTACTGTTAATACAACTAATCGGTAAAAACGTTTATTTCTATCTTACGATTTCTTACTTAATGTTTTGTGGATAACATCTAATAAAAATCCTGTTATAGTAAAACCTACCCAATTTCAATCAAGTGTTATTCAGCCTCCTTAATTTTACCAATTTTTAGTAAGTATCTTTAGAATATTTAAGTAAATTAGTGTTTATATCTAACTTACATCATTCCATGAACTTCATCAATATACACCATATCTTAGGGTAATCTTAACAAGATTACTTTTGTTCTCTTATGATTTTGGCATATCATTTCAGATTTGGTGTACTGTTGGCCTGTTCGATTGGAGAACATTTGGGCTGGTTACTTTCTGCTGCACAGAACGGCAGAACCGGTACAATGAACAGTTTTTTGCTTTAAATACCAAGTCATTTCATCATGTTTTTACTCACCCTTTTTTCCAGCGTTTCTTCTCTCTAAATCTATACTGATCATCATCTTCTACTTTAGTTCTTGTTTTGTTTTTCTCTTGCATTTGTAGACGATTTTATTTCAAGAAAGAAATTGCCAAACACACCTTTGAGACGATCAAGATCCAAGTACCTTGTTTCGCATCTCCATTGCATTGTCAAGATCATACTTCTGATTCTTGTACATCATATAGTAGTTGTAGTTATTCTCATCCTCATTGTAAACCAAGTATTGTAGTTCGTGGTGTGATCTCTTTACCCCTTGTGACTGAATTGGTGATCTATGCTTTGTTCAGAATTAAAGGTGGTAAAATGCAACGTTGTTGAGGCTTTCTGCGCCGGTTAAAGAGATTGGTGATAGTGTTTACGAACTCTCTAGTAGGTGACTCGAGGATTGGTGTAGGGAAGGAATATGTCTTGTAGCCGAACCACTATAATAAATAGTGTTTGGTTGAATCTCTCCAACTTTTACTTTCATGCATTACAATTATTTACGTAACCAAAACATCAATATTGTGCCAAACTTCACATTAAGATCATTACAAAATTTTGAAACGTAAATCTTAAAACAAAGAAAACTATTCAACCACCACTCTAGTTTTCCACAATTGGCTATCAAAAGCTAGGTTACCCAAAGTTTTTAAAATATATTGTATTTTATAATCTTCAAAACGATATACGATTTCGAAAAATACAAAAGATGCCAATCTATGAAATGACCACATTCTTTTGAGGCTAATTGCTTTATATATTTGGAAATCGTTTTGAAAACTTATGTGAAGTCTACAGGATATGATCTTTGGCACATTATAGTTCCTCTATGGCAACTTTAAAGTTACCATTCAAAAACAAGCATGGTAAGGATGATAAATCATTCCTTATGAAAAATATGAAGAAAGCCATAAGAAAATGATTTCCAAAAAGATGAAGCAAAAATGGTTTTATACATGCTTTACCAAAAGGATTATGAAGAATTCTTTTCATGTGTAATATGGCTAAAGTTATTTGGAAACTCACTAATTATCACTCATCAAGGTAATAAGCAAGTTAAAGATAACAAAATAGACTTGTTTGTCTAAAAATATGAAGAATTTGTTATTTCTGATGATGAAACTATTGATTGTGCTTTTGCTAGATTTAATACTATTATTACATCTTTAAAGGCATACTTGATGATCTTTTTAAGTTTAATCATGTTAGGAATATTTCTAAGGGCACCTCCCCACCCAAGTGTTCGTCTATAAAGGTGACCGCAAATAGAAGAATCAACAAGAACTATGACACATTGCCTCTAGTTGAGTCTCATACGGCATCTAAAAGTCTACGAGGTAGTGCTTGAAAAGGACTCGGAGATCTCCAAAGTCAAGAAAGAAAAATACAAGTCACTAGCACTCAAAGCAAGAAAAATCTCAAGTGATGAAGAAGTATCTTGCTCGAAGAGCGACGATGAAGAATATGCCATGGCCGTAAGAGATTTTAAAAAGTTCTTTAAAAGAAGAGGAAAGTTTGTCCGCCAACCTCATGACGACAAAAAAAACTTCCGGAAGACAAAAAGGAGAAAGAAGATTGTAGGTGCTTCAAGTGCGGAGATCCAAATCACTTCATAAGTGATTGTCCCAAACACTCCTACAACGATCAAAAGGCATTCGTTGTTGGGTGTTGGAGCGATAGTGAAGATGACTCCAAGAAGGAAGAAATATGTCTCATGGCACTTGACAACAATGAGGTACTCTATGACACTCCCTACTATAGTAGTTCATCTTTAGATAGTGAATCATTGCAAAATAAGTATAACAAGTTATGCAAAATTATTCTTAGGATAATCAACAAAAACAAACACCTAAAGGCTAAAAACAAATTATTAGAATGAAAACTTGTGATCTTAGAAAAAGGATAAGTGGGCTTAATAGTATCTAATATGACACGAGTACGAACCTGAACCCGATAATCTCCGAAATCAGTTAAAAAGATCTAGAAACACAATCGTGTCTCACCACTTAGTAGAATCTTAAAGCCTTGCTTGAACCACCTTATCTCATTCTTAAAATTTTTACTCTTGCCGTTACAAAACCTTGTGTTCATGAACTGTTTGTGGAGCTAACCGACTTGTATGCTTTTGAGTTAATGGATTTGATTTATCCTTGAACTAACGAATGAGTACGATCGTTCATCACGTATCACTGAGCTCTTCCGTGAGCTCCTCCCATTTGTTGACCTTTATTTTGGGGATATTATTTCTTGAAATGTCCACTCTCCGCATTTCGTCACCGTTTGGTATAGTTGTTATTGTTGTGTATTCTTATACTTTTGATTCACAACTCCATATGTTTGTGCTATAATTTTTAAATTTATTAAAATGAATAAATATTTTAATAAAGATTTTGATGATTTCAGATATATAAATTGTTCTTGTTGAGAGGTTGTGAGATTTGTGAGTTGCAACAAAGATGGAAATGAGGTTAGGCTTGAATTACAGTGAATCTGGTTGATTAGTTTTTGCATAAAAGAGTTTTGGATAGTTTCGAAAATATGGTAGTGTTATGGTCATGTTTTTTGTCAAGTCCATTGGTGATTTATAAAAATATAGTTGCTGGTCCGAGTTTTAAATGAGGGTAAGCGGACGTTTAAAAATGTTTTGAAAGGTTTATTAAGTGTCGAAAGTCTTTGAAAATATTCGTGGAGCTCCTTAATATCAAAATGAAGGTTTAGAAATTTTCTAAAAATGATAAGTCATTGCCGTTGGTTGTTTTATTTTAAATATAGCAAGTTTTTATATATATATTTAGCGAGCTACGGATTTTGGTTGGACGATAGGGTTTCAATAGTTCGTTTTTGGAGATATAGAAACGATTAAATTAGGGGATGCTGTTAACATCCCGAAACTAAAAACTTTCTTAAAATGGAAACTTTCTATAAATAGTAACTTTTCGTAAGAACGTCGTAACATCTTCATAAACTTAATAAGTTCGTAAAAACACATTTTGTTGACTAAACTAAAGCACAAACATATATGGTTGTCTATTTCGTTATTGAACGTTGTACGTAACGTTTCTTTATTTCTATTATTTCTCGTTCTTCGGCGCGTCTACTTATTAGGTCGCAGTTGGAGCCGTTCGGTTATACTTTATTCGCATCGTTTGCTTACGATGAGTTGAGTCATGGTTCATCCTCTTACTTTCTAAGTAAGTTGAATACTTATATTCATTAGCCTCGTCCGATATAAATCGTCGAACCTTACAGATATCAGCAACCAAACCCTGCCTTTAAACATTTGAAATCCTTATACAGACATACCCACGCGTCTACACTTTCTCCTTTGATGTTTTCACTGTCAAGAGAATTCCTTTATAACGCGTTTATAACCACAAAACTTATAATGATATTTTTCTAAAATACCTATTTTGATGGATTATATATCCTGGTCAAACGTAACAAATTTTTTTAATGCATATTAAGAAGTGTTGAAAAATCAAATTTTGCTGAATAAATTTATCAACGTCATGTCTATAACTAGTTTATTAAACTCTAAATCTTTTCTTGGTCACACCACCGGTTAACAAAAATTGAATCCCGGGACGGGATTCCTTTTAAGGGGTAGGTAATGTCACAACCCGTAAATTTCAGAACTTTAAATTACTATTTTACCCTTTTACTTTTTTGTTTTGACTTGACTTTTGACTTTTTGACCTTTTACGGTCACATAAAAACGATTACCGTGTAGCCGGTAAATTTTTGAAACGTATTTAAATAATAAATCATAATTATGATTATTATCGCTCATTTGCAAATTTACTTTTCTAACTTATTTGACTTGAAAACGAGAAGATATATTTTATTCCTAAATTGGTTTATCAAAAATGACCCGTTAAATACTGTTTTCACGACTCGAACTCTAAAGCAATTTGATGTAAACCGACATTCCGGACAACTTTCTAGTTTTGCCCGAGACATGAAAACAAGCAGAAAGTGACTAAAATAGCCTCACAAAATTTTAAAGACAAGGCGTACCGACACAAGAAAATAATTAAATTTATATTTATCACTTTTTATTAAATAAAAATATTTAATAAATTCTTTAATATTTTATTCAAAAACATTTATTTAAAAACGCGAATGTTCAAAATAAAGTTTAATTTTTACGGACAAAGTTTACCCGTGACACCCAATGGTACCAAATAAATAATAATGATTTTTAAATAAGTTTTATAAAAATATTTATAAAATAAGTCATGTAAATACTCGTTTTTATAGGAAAAATTATTTAGAAAACAATGACGCAAGTGCCGTAATTTAATTCAATCATTAACTAGTCCAAACGAATCCGAACAAATATTTTATAAAAGTTTCACCAAAAATTACAACTCCGGTCCCTGGGGTAATATTTACATCATCACCCCTTAACCTATTTGAGACTTGTCATAATTTTTAAAAAAACTTTCTTTTTGTATATATACCAACCCATTAGGGTTTCCTTTCATTTTCATAACCCTAGCATACACCTACATATACTCTCTCCCTCACCACTTAGGTTTCCGGCGCCCCTCACCGGATTTCGGCCAAACTCCGGCCAGCCGCCACCTTCATCATAACATCATCATCATCTCCTCACTTCGCTGTCACCACCGCGACCATCTACCACCACCAGCCAACCACCTTCGGTCAACACCACTTCACCGTCTCCTACACCATCACCACATCATCTCCTCGTCGCCGTTGTCACCACACCACTATCATCGACACCACAGCAACATCACCACCACAACAGCCACCCCCTCCGCTGTCGCACGTCATCAACCACCTCCACTACGCCACCTTCACCACCACTGCTGCCACCACAGCCACCTCCACGCCATCCCCACCGTCACCAGCAACCACTACAAGGGTATGTTTGGTTATGTGGATTGTCACCAACATAAGGGTGCGTTTGGCTGTGTAAAACAGCCTTCGGGTGTGTTTGGGTTTTGGTTTTAACAGCCCTAAAGAGGTGTTTGTTTCTGGAGTTAAAACAACAATAAGGGTGCGTTTGTCTCGCTGTTTTAACAACAACATCATTAGGGTGCGTTTGGGTTAATAAAAACCCCAAATCGGTGTGTTTGTTTATGTGTAAAAACTGCCTTGCAGGGGCGTTTGGATTTGCGTTTAAAGAGGCGTTTGTTTCTGTGTTTTATGGCAGAAAAAGGGTGTTTGGTTATGGGTTTAACAGCCCATAAGGGCGTGTTTGGTTTTGCGTTTAATAACCATTAGATGTGTTTGGTTTTGTTTATTTAGTTTGTTAGGTATATATTGAAACACCAACATTTTGCAACATGGAGGGGGAAAATATTGAAATTTATGAATAAGGGAAACGTTGTATAAACGGCAAGGTCATGCCGAAATTTCTAAAAATTCTTATACTTAGTAGTTTTCAATAAAATTTCTATTATATTAAAAACCCGATAAATGGACAAAGTTATATAGTTTTAAAACTATTAAATTATAAATATACAATAACCCGGTGAAAGATCTTAAACTATGCTTTTACAAATGAGATAACTATTTTAACTAAAACCCGTCAAGAAAATAAAATATTAATTTATAAATATTATTTTTATAAATCCTGGACTAGGAAATAAAGTCATAACTTTTTGTAAAAACTTTAGAAACATCTTTTACTTATTTTGTAACTTTAAAACGTACGATTATTTTTATGCAAGAACATTATAACTATTAAAGTGGTGTTTTCCTAAAACGTGTCGAATTATTTGGTCTAATTACTTTATCACATTATTTATTATCACTTCAATTTATTCTTTTAAATGTTTCTTTATTATATAGTTCAACATATGAATTATGTGAGTGTTTATTTTCATATGTAATATATACGGAATATATTACATACTTTGCGTTTGCTTTTCGATTTATTTTATTTAACCAACCACCAAAACGCTTACCACTTGAAACCTCAATCCTTTATCAACGCGACGTGTTGATTTACTCTTCCATCGGAAACCCAAATTCATCATCCTAAGCTAGTGGGATATAACCGTTAAGTTTAGCTGCATCTTCTTGGTCGAGCAGTTTCGTTCTCCGTTTGTGATGTGCTTATAATTTGCATTTCTGCTAGTTGCTCTGCAACATCAAGGTGAGTTCATAGCCCCACGTTTTACTTGTTTTATATTTACCTTATTACTTTTGGGGTGAGAAACATGCTTGTTTACAAACTCGATTACTACATTGAATCTTAAACTCGTATACGTTGATTTCAAACTTGTTACATGATTGATATCACACTCGTTTTTACTTATGGATATAAGTACTTTAAGCTTTTACAAAAATGTTTGTTGTTTTTACTGGACACAAGTACTTGCGTGAGATATCCTTGTTTACGTGTTGCCTAAGTTAAGCGTTTATACCACTACTGCCCGAATTATCATGAACTGTCAATCTCTTGACTGGAGACCGTCGAGGACGCGGAGTGGAGATAAATAGATCTATTGGGACTATTATCCCTACCGGGTGGAGATAGCGCTCACTACCCACGGGGCGCCGATAAACGATATATTACATGTCGAACTGGTTAGGTGTCTTGTCGGGACACCTAGAAGAGGTCAAAACAAATACATAGCTAGCAATGTACATGCTATCTTTCGCAATTAGCTTCAGTGTCATGAGCTTAGTGCAACGTAAATACCCACCCCATTTTATGTGAAGTTATATCTCCTATAATTGTCACATACGTTTTGAAGTCTTGTGGTCCATACTACTTTGGTTGTACGTTTCTGATTACTAAACACTTTTCATAATATTGTGAGTGAAGCAGTATTTATTGAACGTTTTGGATACTTGTAAATGTTTTGCTTAAACCTATGAATTCACTCAACTTTATGTTGACCGTTTTAGCATGTTTTTCTCAGGTGCTTAGCTTTGGACTTCTTGATGTGCTATGTGGAGTCTACGTACAATATGATACTCTTTCAAGACTTTATTACCATTCATACTCGTTGTCTTTTGAAAACAAAATTATGCTTCTGCTATATTTTATTTTCGTTTCCGCAAATGTTTAATTTCCTTTAAATGTTGTAAAACTTATTTGTTTTTAAATAATGCAACGAGTTATGATTTTCAAAACGTCTATTAGTGGTCGTTCTCTTGTGCCTTGTGTTCGGATTATGATGACGTCACGCCCTCGGACACATATTTTGTCCAGGCCCCGTCTGGGGGTGTGACAGATTGGTATCAGAGCCAAGGTTATAGAGAACCAGGTAGATATCTAGGTAGAATATCTAGGTCTGGTCTATAACCAGTATGTGATCCTTACGTGCTTTTATGTGTGCCTTATACGTGCTTTTGCTATGGCGTATATGTGAGTATCATCTTGCTTTGAGCAAGCTATGTTATGGGTTTTTACCTCAGCCAATGCGTTTTGAGTTGCGTTTGCTTTTAGTTTTTGCGCTTGAGCCTCTAAATTTTGCTATGAGCTTACGTTTGTCTTGCGCTTATCTATCTCTGCGGTAATCTTTTCTTTGCGTTTTACGTTTGCGATACGTATTTTTCCCCACTTGTTTATGTAGAAATTGTCGATATAAATACTAAATTCTTTCCTAAGACATTGTGAGTGATACAATGGTCTCTAAAACCTTTTCTAAGACACTGCGAGTGACACAATTGTCTCGTTTATTATAAAACATCGTGAGTAATATGATGGTCTTTAAAACTTTTCACGACTTTACATTATATCGTTTTGCATAACTTTGAAAATTGTCGCAGTCTGCCGACCCCACTGGTTATCCTACTATTCGACTTTGAACACCCGTCCCATACTGTTGAAACATCTAAGCCATCTCGTTACGTCTTAATTTCTCTTACTTCTCATAACTCCTAGAAGCATGCCGATTAATTCGCCTACAACTTTAACCCATCACCTCATAACATCCCACTTTTGAAAACACGATTTTGAAATTCGACTTACTTCATTCGATTTCGAAGTGAATACCGACGACGAAACAAGGAATGAGTTCCACGAGGATCGAGTGTATTGTAACCCAACGAATTGCTAATGCTATTGAAGCTAATACTGTCTATGAGGAAAGAATCCACATGGCTCGCGACTAAATAGATTAGGTCGTACGTTAGGAAACCAAGGTAGTAAGGAATGCCAACAACAAAATAAATGACAAAAGGCCGTGAGAGCTTACATTGCTAAACCAAATTTCAAGGACGCATAAGTAGACTTAGACTGTAATCTCTAAGAGTGTTGCACTAGTACCTACCTGTAAATTTCGTATATTGTGTGGATTTCCCTAAATCCCTTGTTCAATTTGTGTCATGATGACTTTGTCAGTTACACTTTAATTCTCTAGTAAATATATGTAAGCTACTCCTTGAGTTTGTTACCGTCTTACAACCCATCTCATTATATTTATGTAAACTGTATTGCTATTATTAACTAAGTGGATGGTATCCTATGAACTATTTTAGTGTCGTCGTATAAACCTAGTTATCGCGTTATGAACTATTTTACACCAGTTTACAAACTGTTTGCTGATAGCTTCTTATTTATTTTAACACCTTATAAACTATTTTGATATCATTCCATGAACCGTTTTGTCAACATTTTATAATTATTACCTCATAACTTATTTGAGTATTAATTAATGAACCAACTCGTTTTCATTTTATAACCTAATTTACGGTTAATTATAAACCCTTTTGATACCCTATTATAAATTATTTTGCAGATATCTTACAAACTATTTCCGTGTCACCTCAGGAATTATTTCGTTGTCATTTATAAACTATTTCGCTGTCAATTTATGAAATATGTCGTCAACATCTTATGAACTACTTCGTGTCTTTTATAAACCATTACGTTGCCACTTTATAAATTATTGGGTTGTCAACTTGTAAACCATTTGCTACCATTACATTATAAACCGTTACGTAACTTTCTTGTAAACTATTTTGTTATCACCTCATAAAACATTTCCTGTTATCTTACAAAATATCTTGCGTCGTTATATAAACAACCCTGTTTTCATCACCACGAACTGTTTTGCTACCTTATAAACTATATCGTCCATACCGTATAAGATTTTTTTTATAACATTAATTTGACGAAATGAGCATTTTATCGTTAGTTCCTAAATTATGCATAGCCTGATCGCCTATGTATAATTCAGGAAGGACCATGCTATGCTGGAAGTAGTCACCATAAAATTTTGTCAAATTACCTTTATGTTCCATCCTCTACATTGTCAACGAGATTATATTGTACTTGTATTTTATTAATATTTTGCGTGCGTATTCATGAGTCGTGTCGGCCACGTGTATTTGTATTCGTAAGCATCATAACTAAGCAGATTTTCTTCAACCTTGGTATATAGAAACCATACCCTTAGCCGAGGGACCGACTCCTACTTCTTGTAGTCGCGATAATTATGGATTGTAAGAATTTAGAAACATCGGACTTAATCCCACTAATTGGATTGCAACCAAGAGAACTAGAAGATTTCCTTCAATACACTTACCTTTTTGTGAGTTAGACTCACATAGATTATGAGATTCTCGTGCCGACAAAACTTTTAATGGACCTGAAGTTGAAGCAATAGGAGTGATGGATATGCATCGATAGTTACTAGTAATCAGAGTGTTGATAGGATTGGTACGTTGGAGCGGGATAACTTGAGACTCGGAGGCACGTTATGTGTTGAGAGAAAGAGAGTTGACCGACTCTGGCATAGTATGTCGTATACTCAAAAGGAATTGTAAGACCGAGTTCCTAACCCTGGAGAGCTCCGATATTGTTCGTCAAAAGGAAGAATGGATCCTTCAGGATGTACACCGACAAGCCGAGAATTTAACCAGCTAACCGTTACCCGTTATTTAGTATAGACGATCTTTTTGATCAACTACGAGGATGTAGCGTCTACTCAAAAATTGACCTTAGGACTAGCTACTACCAACTGGAAGTTCATGAGAAGAACTACACGACACACGACCTAGAAATTGGAGAAATAGTGCTTACTCTCAAGATTTCGGGAAACACTACCAACATGACATGAGTATGAACTCAAACCCGATAATCACCAAAAATTCTTTAAAAAGATCTTGAAACACGATCGTGTCTTACCACTCAACAGAATCTTGAGACCTCACTAGAACTACCTTATCTCATTCTTAAGTTATATTACTTTTCCCGTGAGCTCCTCTCATTGGTTGACCTTTATTCTGGGGATATTATTTCTCAAAATGTCCACTCTCCGCATCCCATCACCGTTTGTTATAGTTATTGTTGTTGTGTATTATTATACTTTTGATTCACAACTCCATATGTTTGTGCTATGATTTTCAAATGAATAAAATGAATAAATATTTTAATAAATATTTTTGATGAGTAAACAAACGTTTAAAAATGTTTTGAAAGGTTTATTAAGTGTCGAAAGTCTTTAAAAATATTCGTGGAGCTTCTTAATATCAAAACGAAGGTTTAGAAATTTTCTAAAAATGATAAGTCATTGTTGTTGGTTGTTTTATTTTAAATATAGCAAGTTTTTATATATATATTTAGCGAGCTACGGATTTTGGTTGGACGATAGGGTTTCAATAGTTGTTTTTGGAGATATAGAAACGATTAAATTAGGGGATGCTGTTAACATCCCGAAACTAAAAACTTTCTTAAAATGGAAACTTTCTATAAATAGTAACTTTTTGTAAGAACGTCGTAACATCTTCATAAACTTAATAAGTTCTAAAGCACAAACATATATGGTTGTCTATTTCGTTATTGAACGTTGTGTGCAACGTTCCGTTATTATTATTATTTCTCGTTCTACGGCGCGTCTATTTATTAGGTCGCAATTAGAGCCGTTCGGTTATACTTTGTTCGCATCGTTCGCTTGTGGTGTGTTGAGCCATGATTCATCCTCGTGCTTCCTAAGTAAGTTGAATACTTACATTCATTAGCCTCGTCCGATGTTGATCATCGAACCTTTCAGATATCAGCAACCAAACTCTGCCTTTAAACATTTGAAATCCTTATACAGGCATACCCACGCGCCTACACTTTCCCCCTTTGATATTTTCACCCTTAAGAGATTTTTTTTATATAACGCGTTTATATCAATCATAAAACTTGTAATGGTATTTTTCTAAAATACCTATTTTGATGGGTTAAATGTACTGGTCAAACCTAGCCAAATTTTATACATATTAAGAAGTGTCGAAAAATTTAATTTTGCTAAATAGAAGTTATTAACGTCATGTCTATAACTGATTTATTAAACCTTAAATCTTTTCTTGGTCACACAATCGGTTAACAAAAATCGAATCCCGGGACGGGATTCCTTTTAAGGGGTAGGTAATGTCACAACCCGAAATTTTCAGAAATTTAAATTACTATTTTACCCTTTGACTTTTTGGTTCCGACTTGACTTTTGACTTTTTGACCTTTTACGGTCACATAAAAACGATTACCGCGTAGCAGGTAAAAATTTTGAAACGTATTTAAATAATAAATCATAATTACGATTATTATCGCTCATTTGCAAAATTATTTTTCTAACTTATTTGACTTGAAAACGAGAAGATATATTTTGTTCCTAAATTGATTTATCAAAAACGACCCGCTAAATTACGTTTTCACGATTCGGACTCTAAAGCAATTTGATGTAAAACAACATTCCAGACAACTTTTTAGTTTTGCCCGAGACGCGAAACCAAGCCCAAAGTGACTAAAATGGCATCGCAAAATTTTGAATACAACGCGTACCGACACAGGAAAATAAATAAATTTATATTTATCACTCTTTATTAAATAAAAATATTTAATAAATTCTTTAATATTTTAATCAAAAGCATTTATTTAAAAACACAAATGTTCAAATTAAAGTTTTATTTTTACGGACAAAGGTTACCCGTGTTACCCAAGATAAATAATAAACATTAAATAAAATTTTATAAAAACATTTATAAAATAAGTCATGTAAATACTCATTTTTATAGGAAAAATGATTTGGAAAACAACGGCGCAACTTCCGTAATTTAATTCAATCGTTAACTAGTCCAAACGAGACCCGAACCATTACCTAACAAAAATTACATCTTTGGTCCCTCTGGTAATATTTATAATATCAACCCTAAACTATTATATACTTTTCATTTCATTTTAAAACTTTCTTTATATAAATATAACACAATAGGGTTTCATTTCATTTATAACAAAACCCCACACACACATATCTCCCTTATCCCCTCCCCTCACTATTCCGGCGCCGCCTCCCAAAATCCGGCCACCTTTCCGGCCATAGCCGCCGCCTAAATCATCATCAACACCACGGCTGCCCTGCCCCCGCCGCCACATCCACCGAACCCACCACAGCCGCCTACACGCCATCCTCACCTCCACACCTACGCGACCACCATACAACCCCTACCATTCACAGCCGCGACCACCTCACCTCGTCACCATCAACCGGCGCTCAACACCACGTTCGCCGCCTCCCCGCTGTTACCACCCTTCCATTGTCACCACCTCCACCACAAATAGTGTGCGTTTAGTTTTATGAACAAACCCAACAGGGTGAGTTTGGTTTATATTAGCACCGAAGAAAGGGTGTTTGTTTGTGGTTTTCAGATATTTTAGCCGTTTGGTTCAGATTTAGGTGCATTTGGTTTAATAGATTCAAGAAAGGGTGCGTTTGGTTATTCTGTCACCCATAAGGGGGTGTTCGGTTCTGGATCTTAAATCAGTAAGGGTGCGTTTGGCTGTGTAAAACAGCCTATGGGTGCGTTTGGCTGTAAGTAACAGCCTAAGGGATGTTTGGTTGCTGTGTTTTCGGCCCAAAAAAAGGGGCGTTTGTTTCTGTGTTTTATGGCAGAAAAAGGGTGTTTGGTTATGGGTTTAACAGCCCATAAGGGCGTGTTTGGTTTTGCGTTTAATAACCATTAGGTTGTGTTTGGTTTTGTCTATTTTTGTTGTCTATTTAGTTTGTTAGGTATATATTGAAACACGAACATTTTGCAACATGGAGGGGAAAAATATTGAAATTTATGAATAAGGGAAACGTTGTATAAACGGCAAGGTCATGCCGAAATTTCTAAAAATTCTTATACTTAGTAGTTTTCAATAAAATTTCTATTATATTAAAAACCCGATAAATGGACAAAGTTATATAGTTTTAAAACTATTAAATTATAAATATACAATAACCCGGTGAAAGATCGAAAACTATGCTTTTACAAACGAGATAACTATTTTATCTAAATCCCGTCAAGAAAATAAAATATTAATTTATAAATATTATTTTTATAAATCCTGGACTAGGAATTAAAGTCATAACTTTTTGTAAAAACTTTAGAAACATCTTTTACTTATTTTGTAACTTTAAAACGTACGATTATTTTTATGCAAGAACATTATAACTATTAAAGTGGTGTTTTCCTAAAACGTGTCGAATTATTTGGTCTAATTACTTTATCACATTCTTTATTATCACTTCGATTTATTCTTTTAAATGTTTCTTTATTATATAGTTCAACATATGAATTATGTGAGTATTTATTTTCATATGTAATATATACGGAATATATTACATACTTTGCGTTTGCTTTTTGATTTATTTTATTTAACCAACCACCAAAACGCTTACCACTTGAAACCTCAATCCTTTATCAACGCGACGCGTTGATGTACTCTTCCATCGGAAACCCAAATTCATCATCCTAAGCTAGTGGGATATAACCGTTAAATTTAGCTGCATCTTCTTGGTCGAGCCGTTCCATTCTTCGTTTGTGATGTGCTTATAATTTGCATTTCTGCTAGTTTCTCTGCAACATCAAGGTGAGTTCATAGCCCCACGTTTTACTTGTTTTATATTAACCTTATTACTTTTGGGGTGAGAAACATGCTTGTTTACAAACTCGATTACTTCACTGAATTTCAAACTCGTATACGTTGATTACAAACTTGTTACATGATTGATATCACACTCGTTTTTACTTATGGATATAAGTACTTTAAGCTTTTACAAAAACGTTGGTTGTTTTTACTGGACACAAGTACTTGCGTGAGATATCCCTGTTTACGTGTTGCCTAAGTTAAGCGTTTAGACCACTACTGCCCGAACTATCATGAACTGTTAATCTCTTGACTGGAGGACCGGTCGAGGGAGCGCGAGTGAATAAATAGATCTATTGGGACTAATTATCCCTATCCGGGTGAGTAGCGCTCACTACCCACGGGGCGCCCGATAAACGGATATATGTCATGTCGAACTGGTTAGGTTGTCTTTGGTCGGACACCTGGAAGGGCAAACAAATACTTATAGCAATGTACATGATATCTTTCGTAATTAGCTTCAGTGTCATGAGCTTAGTACAACGTAAATACCCACCCCCATTTTATGTGAAGTTATATCTCCTATAACTGTCACATACGTTTTAAAGTCTTGTGGTCCATACTACTTTGGTTGTACGTTTCTGATTACTAAACACTTTTCATAATACTATGAGTGAAGCAATATTTACTAAACGTTTTGGATACTCGTAAATGTTTTGCTTAAACCTATGAATACACTCAACTTTATGTTGACCGTTTTAGCATGTTTTTCTCAGGTGCTTAGCTTTTGACTTCTTGATGTGCTATGTGGAGTCTACGTGCAATATGATACTCTTTCAAGACATTATTACCATTCATACTCGTTGTCTTTTGAAAACCAAATTATGCTTCTGCTATATTTTATTTTCGCTTCCGCAAATGTTTAATTTCCTTTAAATGTTGTAAAACTTATTTATTGTTAAACAATGCAACGAGTTATGATTTTCAAAATGTCCATTAGTGGTCGTTCTCTTGTGCCTTGTGTTCGGATTATGATGACGTCATGCCCTCGGACACGTATTTCGTCCAGGCCCCGTCTGGGGGTGTGACAACTTATACGACCTATACTTAATTAGATTGCATTCGGTTATTGTTGTAACGCATCTTCTGTTATACTTGGATTATTATTCACTCGAGGTGAGTTTATAGCCCCACGTTTTACTTGTTTTACATATATTTTACAACTTTTGGGGTGAGAACATGTTTGTTACCAAATCTATTTACATGATTGGTTTAAATTTACTACATGTGCATTTACAATTCATTTTTCAAACTGGTCTACATACTCAATTACTTATTTTGGAACAAAATACATTGCTTGTTTCACTTATTTTTGAAAACAAGGACATTACTTTACTTTTATCCAAATGATTACGGATTTGCTTAAACGGATTGAACTGTGAATTACTCGAAGGGTAAGCGCAAATGTTATGAAATAGATCTATTCGGGTGTGACAACCCCGTTCGGGTGATTAGCTATCACTAGAGACGAACGTTATAGCATGTCGGAGCACAACATTTATACGAACATGAACACTTACGGTACCTTGAATAAAGTGGCATATATATGAGTCTACGCATCAGTTTCATGAACTTAGAGTAATCGTAATCATTGTTTTATACACACTTGAATATTTACGTTGCCTTGAATAATGTGGCAAAACATACTTTAAACAATGGTGGTCCAACTACACATAACCTTTTGTGACTATTTGAGGATTGAAATGGTCATGCATACTTTACAACTCTTTGATTTCTAACTTTCATACATACATTTTGGGGAACATACAAGGATTGAAATAGTCATACATACTTTACAAAACTTTGGTTCAACGTTTATATTTACAAAAAACTATGAACTCACCAACTTTATGTTGACACTTTTAAACATGTTTTTCTCAGGTGAATTATATGCTTGGCTTACTTGATGTGCATTAGAGTCTAAACTTTACAAGACTACATTCATGGATTTCTGCAAACAAATCTCGTTGTATTATTTTAGTCTTACATTATTGATGCAAATTTTGGGACCAACGTTATAACAAATTCAGATTTTGGTTAAATCAACGAGATTACTTTTCATACAACTCATTTAGAGGTCGTTCTCTCATACCTTGTGCTGTTGTATTATGAAGTAACGCTCCCGGACAATATTCTGCTGCGACCCATTTTTGGAGGTGTTACATGGAAGC
The DNA here is from genome assembly GCA_026074375.1 of Tanacetum coccineum. Lineage (NCBI taxonomy): Eukaryota > Viridiplantae > Streptophyta > Magnoliopsida > Asterales > Asteraceae > Tanacetum > Tanacetum coccineum. Next base: position 24,806 of record BQNB010098881.1, read on the forward strand.
TTAGGTTTTGTTGATAAGTTATGGTTTAGATCTTGTTTCTCTTCATCATTCTTCATTCTAAGGTCATCTAAAAATCCTACACTCTTTACATTTGTGATTTTATGTGTATATAATGACTATGTAGTAAATCACCATCTAGAAAACATATTAACATGTAAAATAGATTTTTACACTTGATCATAGTTTGAAATACTTTATCATTTGCTATATTGAGGTTAAGAACTTGTTATCATGGATATTACTTGGACAAAT
>BQNB010098882.1:0-25057 GCA_026074375.1 Tanacetum coccineum
ATAATTGTTTGGTCTAATGCGGGCAAATGAACAATGCAATTCAACTGAGGTAATATATTAAAATTCAAATATCGACCTAAACATATATAAATTACTAATGGCATAGAGTTTACCTCAAACTTTTGGAAATACAATGCGGGCTTTTCACCGTGGTTCAGACTTCTCGCTAGACTCGGATCAAAAAATCAAATATTAACATGAATTTCTGCACACCCAAGCTTAAACCTATTTAAAAATTTGAGAAAAGTACTTGTAAGGTCTACCACAAACCCAAGCTTTTCAAGATATTTCTAAGAATCAATCAAAACAAAAACCCATTCTAAAAAATGCACAATGCTCACAAAATATAATAAAAAACAGCATGAAAGGTGCAACGGAAGCATGTTGTGACCCAGTGATGTTGCATAATGTACTACGCGACACAGAGGTTAGAACGCAAAAGACAATGAGCGAAGAAAAAGTGGTAACATCTCTGAGTACACTAGTATAAATCTAGGATTTGGTCACACATGGGCAAAATGGAACGGCCACACATTCACATATATATGTGGCTAAAGGTACCAAAATAGACAACATTTACTAATTAGCCACACATGAAATTTTGATCGTGTGACCATTAGAACTGTATTGCCACACATTCGAACATTTATGTGGCTAAAGGTAACTGGTAATTTTTTTCTGATTATTTAGCCACATATAAATTTGGAACACGTGACAAATACAAGTAAGTTTGAAGCATTAGTCACGATATACATATAAATAGTGACAAATATATGTCACACACTTGAACACTGTGACCAAATGCCATATATGGTCACACTAAACTTTTTGTCACACATTATTTAAGTGTAGCCAAAATCCAGTACATATGGTCACGTAACTTAATATGTGTGTTTAAAGTTTAGTTTGTGTTAGCTTGCCAAAAGCTAATGTGTATAGTCACATTTACTTCTAGCACGATCATGTGACTATATGCCTTTACAATAGCCACAGCATATCACAAATGTGTGACTAAATTATGTTTATGGCCACATTTAAGGTGATTATATGTGACCAATATATTCATAACAGTCACATCGTGAAGTATTCATGTGGCTATTATTTAGAGCAAAATGTGAAATCGGTTATCATTAAATTTCATATTAGTCACATTGAGTGTTTGTGTGTCTAAATTCATAATGTCATATATGGTCACATGAAGTGTTTGTTTATGTGTCTAAATCATGGACTCAAGTTTTGTCACACATTATTTAAGTGTAGCAAAAAACCGGTACATATGGTCACGTTATTAAGCCTAAACTACTTTTAGGTTTTAAAACTCAGAATAAAAACAAGAAAATAAAAAAGGATGTTACACCCCAGCGAGAATCAAGCCCATGACCTCCCTTACGGAAGTCAAGCGGTTACCATCTTGCCAGAGTAACCTATTCATTAATGTTATGCATATCTTTTTTAATATAGAAGTTTAAGCTTTATTGTTTTTGGCTAGTAGCTTAAAGAGTGCTTATAGAAACTGCTTATTAGACCGTGGCTTTTTCTCCTTCTGCTTATTTTCAACTTGTTTCACTTTTAAAATTTCAAATTTAGCAAAACTAAATAAGTTGTAGCTTATTTGGTTTAAAGCTTTTTCGGTGCAGCTTATTTTTAAGCTAAAGTTTTTTTAATAAAAGTTTTCATTATTAAATATAGTTTTAGTTTATAAAAAGTTTACAATTTTAATTAATAAAAATAGTAGTTTTTAGATTAGCTTATTATTAAGCTAGCTTATTGCTTATTATCTAATGCTTAATATTTGCTCAGTTTTGTGTTTGTCTCACTTCACTTTCTCTAAGGTAGGGGTGAGCATCGGTCCAAAACCGGACCGGACCGGCCAAGACCGGACCGAGACCGAATTGGTCTAAAACTCCAGACTAAGGACCGGACCGAAATGGTACTGTCCGGTCCAAGTCGGCCCGATCCGGTTCGGTCTTCAGTCCGGTCCGGTCCTACAAGGCATAAAGTTTGGGTTTTTTGGTAAGACCGACTGGACCGGACCGGACTGACCGGACCGAAGACCGAATTGGTCCAAAACGCCAGACCGAGGACCGGACCGAAATACGTTCGGTCCGGTCTGGTCAGTCTAGTTCGGTCCGGTTTTCCGGTCCGGTCGAACGGTCCGTATGCTCAGCCCTACTCTAAGGCGTGGAGTTTAAGGGTTAAATAAGCTAGACATTTGCGTTAGAGCTTAATTAGATTTTATAAAGCTAAATGGTAAATCTCTATTCAACTCTCTTCGAGGATACGACCCCGGACTAATAGTTATTACTTTTCCTAAAGTAATTCTATCTCTAAACGGTAATTTATTACCGACCGCTTTACACGCGTCAGTCAACTATTACGGGTTAAAGGATATAGGTTATTGGTTACGCTTAGGGGTTAAATTAATGTGACCAATGATAACCTAATGCACATGACCCATGACCCATGTGAATTAGCCATTGTCACCGGTAATGCATGGGTCCATGACACTATAAGCCACTACAACCCAATGCATATGACCCATATGATGTTAAATACCCATTAATTAATGTGACTAGTTATAACCTAATGCACATGACCCATGACCCATGTTAATTACCCATTGTCACCAGTCATGGATGTGTCGTAACATGACACTATAAGCCACTACAACCCAATGCATATGACCCATATGATGTCAAATACCCATTAATGAATGTGACCAGTGATAACCTAATGCACATGACCCATGACCCATGTGAATTAGCCATTATCACCGGTCATGCATGGGTTCCATTACACTATAAGCCACTACAACCCAATGCACATGACCCATGACCCATGTTAATTACCCATTGTCGATCACCAGTCATGTATTGGTCGATAACATGACACTATAAGCCACTACAACCCACGTGACCCATAACCCATGTTAATTACCCATTGTCACCAGTCATGGATGTGTCGTAACATGACACTATAAGCAACTACAACCCAATGCATATGACACATATGATGTCAAATACCCATTAATGAATGTGACCAGTGATAACCCAATGCACATGACCCATGACCCATGTTAATTACCCATTGTCGATCACCAGTCATGTATTGGTCGATAGCATGACACTATAAGCCACTACAACCTAATGCACGTGACCCATAACCCATGTTAATTACCCATTGTCACCAGTCATGGATGTGTCGTAACATGACACTATAACCAATTACAACCTAATGCATATGACACATATGATGAAAAATACCCATTAATGAATGTGACCAGTGATAGACCAATGCACATGACCCATGACCCATATGAATTTGCCATTATCACCGGTTATGCATAGGTTCCGTTACACTATAGGCCACTACAATCCAATACACATGACCCATGACCCATGTTAATTACCCATTGTCGATCACCAGTCATGTATTGGTCGATAACATGACACTATAAGCCACTACAACCCAATGCATATGACACATATGATGTCAAATACCCATGAATGAATGTGACCATTGATAACCCACTGCACGTGTCACATGACCTATGTGAATTAGCCATTATCACCGGTCATGCATGAGTTCCATTACACTATAAGCCACTAAAACCCAATGCACATGACCCATGACCCATGTTAATTACCCATTGTCGATCACCAGTCATGTATTAGTCCATAACATGACACTATAAGCCACCACAACCCAATGCACGTGACCCATAGCCCATGTTAATTACCCATTGTCACCAGTCATCATAGATGTGTCGTGACATGACACTATAAGCAACTACAACCCAATGCACATGACTCATGACCCATGTGAATTAGCCATTATCACCGGTCATGCATGGGTTCCATTACACTATAAGCCACTATAACCTTACGCCGCCTGACACTACAAGAATTGAGGCTTTTAACCACAAGAAATATTTAGCCACGACCAACATCGTGGCTAAAAGCCCACTTAACGACAAAATAGCCAAAAATGGCAATCCGATTAATACCGCGTAGAACGATTACAAGCTACAGGGAGGTCGACCGCCCGGCTATCAATTCGCGATTTTTTTAAACTTTGCAACTATTTCTTTAAATTTTTTGTACTCTCAACCATGGGTGTTAGTCGGGTCGTTTGGTCGGGTTCGGGTCAATTTGGGTCGGGTCAAAGTCGGGTCAAGACTAAATATTTCATACCCGAAACCGACCCTATTTGAATTCGGGTTACTCGGGTTCGGGTCAATTCGGGTCGGGTCAATTCGGTTAGGGTCAACCCGAATATGAGTAAATGTAAAAAAAATTCCTTTTTAAATAAAATTTTTATAATATATAAATTTAATTTAATAAAATATAATTTCTAAAATAAAATTTAAAAATAGAAAATTTATAAAATTTAACTTAAAAAAATATTAAAAAATCTTATTCGGGTCAATCGGATCGACCCGAACACGAGTTAGCAAAAAATCACATGCCCAATACCCGAACCTATTTAGTAATCAGGTTACTTGAGTTGACCCAAATAAAATTTTTAACCCGAGGAACCCTACCCGAATAGACTTAGTCAGATTCAAGTCGAGTTTTTTTTGACACCTTTGCTCACAACACAAACATTTCATAGAAATAAAATCGCCCGCTCATTATTTTTCCCATCCACTTTTTCCCAAAATCAAAAATCCCACTTTTAAATAGCCCTCTTATTTTAACCTAGCTCAAACCAATCTGCCTCCTTTCTTTTCCAAATACAGTTTCGTAAATAAGAAAAATCATCAAACCTATTGTGTTGTTCCTTCAAGGAATCCTTCCAAATTCACCATTAGTAAGATATGTAAACACTATGTGGACATTCCATTTTGTGATGGTGGTTATAATTGTGCTTTGTGTAGATGTCAACGTCCCTACTAGTAAGATTTGTAACCACCACTAGTAAGTATTTTAGCCTAAGTTTATGTATTTTGTGTAGATGGTGGTTCTATTTGTTATTGAACTCAAGGAAAATGAATTTTAATTCATGGGTTATAGGTAAAACTTAAACTAGTTATGGTTGGTTATTATATTTTTTGCTAGCAATATTATGATTCTTTTTTAGGTTCTACATAATTGTATCACACAAGATCTGAAATTCTCTATTGTAACCGAACTGCTCGTTTGGTAAGTACTAAAAAATATGCGAAGTTGTAATTTTTAATAGTTCTATTCTAGTGTTGAAGATGCATCAATAATGTTCTATCTGATTAAAACATGACCCATTAGAGCCTCAGGTATCATAACTTGGCAACACCAAGTTTTTGCTGTCACGTCAGCGCCACATCAGCATAACACCAACACCAACACCACTCCCCTAATCATAACACCAAATAACACCACTCACCTCTTTATTTTCATAAAACCCCCTAAACAATTATTTCATTCTTTTAACAAACTAACCATTTCATTCATAAAATTCAAATACACATTACAATACTAAAAAAAACACACATTAAAAAAAAATACCGAAATTAAAAAAAAAAAAAAAAAAATACGCCCCGGCGACTAATCTTCTTCCGATGCTTCTTCAACTTCGCGCCAAATATGGATCATAAGTTTTGTTGATCTAATATACGTAACTTTGTCTACTTAATTCTTTTGCTTTACGAAGTTGGGTTGACATCGATCGATCCACACTGATTGCATGACCTTGCATGTATTAGAATACACATGATTTCAGTCAACAACCGACATATTTTAGTCTTCTAAAATTCAAGTAAGGCATTATGATACCATCATACATGATATCTACGTAATGTGTTGACTTCGTATGCACGGGCCGGTTGTTGAATAAGTCCCCAACGTCCTTGGAGAACACCGAAAGCACGTTCGACATCTTTTCGTGCACTTTCTTGACGCTGTTTAAAGTACGTAAGCATGGGATCAGTTTGCAACCCGTATGTAATAGACGAAACTGTTGCCCACTCCGGGTAAATTCCATCAGCCAAGTAATACCCATTACGATACTGAACTCCGTTTACCACATACGGAACCACAGGGGCTAAGTCATCTAATAGGTCGTCGAATAACGGAGAATTATCTAAAACATTAATATCGTTATTCGCACCCGCCATCCCATAAAACGCATGCCAAATCTACAAATCTTGCGAAGCTACAGCTTCAAGCATTATAGTAGGGTATTTTTTATCACCCCTACCGTATTGACCTTGCCATGACACTGGACAATTGTTCCATTCCCAGTGCATACAATCAATACTTCCATATTCCCGGAAACCATGAACATTGTAATGCTTGTTGTATTTTTACAACGTCTTCAAGTGTTTTGATTTCTTAAATACTTCGCATTTACAATTTCTATGATGCACATATTAAAGAAAAATAGAGCTTCTCGTAGCGTAATCTCACTCATTCAAATATTCATCAAACGCGTCGGGTGTGCTGTCGTATGCCATTTGGCGTATGACAGCTATGCACTTCAGAGCACTATTACTCATTCGACCCGTACAATCGAGTCAATATGTGAAGAAATGAAAATGTTGTGGGAGATGATTAGCCGTATAACTTAAAATGCCATCGATAATTTTTAGAAAGAGTTTACGGCTCATACAAATCTTCTTCCGAAAATAGTATAACGGGGTAAAATACTTACAATGAACAGCAAAAATAACCAGCACGTAACGACTTTCGGCATCTTCACGTCACGGAAGATCGTTGTACGGGTCAATCGTTTTGAGCTTCTGTGTGTAATTAACCATCGTGATATCGAAGCTTTTTGTAAATAGAAATGCGTCGGTTTTTCCTCATCGATAATCAAAAACGTTCGATTTGATCATAGTGCAAGAGTTTTTAGTTGTTTTTTGTTGTAAATGTATTTTTTTTGTGAGAAAATATATCGATGTATGAAATATTCATTATAGTTGTGTGAGGGGGTAAAAAATGAAATATTTTTTTTTAAAAATTAGCCGTTAGGGGCAGTTTTGTACTGAAACTCCCTCCGTCCCTAAATAAGTGTCCACTATTGGACTTTCGAAGACATTAAACTTGAACTTTGGACCTCAAATTATTTTGAAAGTGTTATATAATACATGCTGCAAAATGAAATGAATGGATTGCGCGTTACAAATGTATATTTTCATTGGTATGATTTTCATCAAGTATTATATAACACAAACAAAATAATTTAAGGTCAAAGTTGAAGAATAATGACTTCGAAAGTCAATAGTGGACACTTATTTAGGGACGGAGGGAGTAATATATATATATATTTTTTAATAAAACTAGCCGTTAGGGGGTGTTTGGTAACTTTTTAAAAATAAGGGGGAAAATTAAAACTAGTATATAGCCGTTTAGGGGGCGTAAATGATTTTTTTTTTTTTTAAATCAACCCCAACGCGCGTTGGCCGGCCAACGCCGGACCCAACGCCGTTGGGAAACGCCGCCTAGCGGTGTAGTAACGCCGGGCAACGCCGGCCAACGCCGTTGCCGGCGTTACTACACCGAGGCCTCTTAGAAGTATATGTGAGTTTTATGTTATGGTTTGGCTTTGTATATTTCTTGTGAAACAGATTATTATGTGCTGTAATTATTTTTGTTTAGATGTACAAAAAAGACGAGGATTAGTAGCTAAAGCGAACCAATCTATATTCTGGATCAACTTGATCAGGTATTTAATATGATGATCCTATTTTTTTTCCTGAACTGAAAGCACGCAAGTGCTATTTGGAAGCTATCTTTTGGAGTGATGACACTCATCTTTTGTCTCAGAACTTGCTTTTCCATCAATAATTACTAGATGATATAGTTAGCTTATTTTATGGTTTAGTTATTGATGTTGTAAATAGATTTCCAGATTTATTTTAAAGCAACCGAAATGGGTTTATGCAGTTTCTTTTTTCCAGGCTGAATCTTGCATAAAGAATCAAAAAGAAGAATTGAGATTCTCTCAAGTTTAAATGAACATGACCTGTTATGTTTTCCCACAAACAAAAGAAAGACTGGGTCCCGCAAAGACCCCACAATTTTGTATGTAAGAAAACATGACCGGTCATGTTCATTCCAACTTGAGAGAATCTCAATCCTAAAAAGAAATGCAAGCAAACTCAAGACATACGAGAGGGCACTTTGTGATACACAGGTTGACTAATCAGCCACTCTTGTTAAACATTGAAAGTTCTTAGAGCATCTCCAATGCACAAAACAACCAATAGCTTTTCACTATACTAAAAAGTCATTTGAGAGGGTTTTTAATCATTGCACCAAAAGCTTTTTGCAAAGCTTTTTAGATTGACTTTCCAAACTACAAGTCATTCTTTAAAGTCTTTGTTATTAAGTGTAGTATACATTAAATGCCATAAATGCAAAAAGTCATTGAAGACTTCTTGCATTGTGGTTACTCTTATATTACACTAACTTGTTAACCTTGCAACATATTCTTTCTATGTAAGAACGACAGACTATTATGGAGTACTACTCAAGATGTAAGTGTAAGGACAACACGACGATGGAGATGAAAAAGACTTGTTTATTTTTCTTAATTAAAGGTTCATGGTTTAGAATGGTGAAAACGATATCCAACATTGATATATACGCTGGACTTGGTGTGTCAATAGCTTTATTAGGTTCAAGTGATTGTACAAGATACAAGTTGTATCACCTAGATTTTACACATGATTTATTGAATTTGATTTATATTTATTTTTGGCTTACGAATTGTATTTGATGTATATGTAATGGAATAGTAAATTCTATTTTGGCACAAAAATGCCACCATGCCAAATGTTTTGGGCAAGGCTGAAAAAAAGTGCCGAATGTTTTTGGTACGTGTAATTGGACGATCTCGAATACTTTTTCGTAAACAATATTCACAAAACCAGCCCGCCCATCGAGCGGGTTTTGCAACTAGTATATTATATATCTAATATATAATATAAATATTAATATATAAAATAATAAAATATATATAAATATATATATTTAATAGTATATATACTAATGAATTTCTAAATATGACTAAAAAAGCAATAATGTCACACTTAATAACCAATTTAAGTCACTGTATGCTTAATTCGTTGTGTGACCAAATAAATACAAAAAGGCCACACAAACATAAAAATGCATGTGGCCATTGGATGAACAATAGTCCACACAAAAATACATATTGTCTCACTTTAAGGTCACACTTATTAACACTTTTGTGTCCTTTATACTTAATTGTATTAGACTAAAATACAAAAAAACATGCTTTGTGTGAACTAAATAATACAAAAGGCCACACAAACATAAACTATCAATGTGACCATTGGAATGATCAATAGTCACCAAGGTTTATAAATAGCGTGAAGCGTGGCGTAGCTTCAAAGCCAGGCCACAATCTTTAGCGTGAGGGTTGCTTCATCGCAATTTAAGGCGTGACTCAAAGGCGGCAAAAATAATATATAGAGTGGTCAATATTAGTTACTACAAGGAATTAAAATTGAGAAACGGTGTTACTAAGCCTTATTCCCATATAAAACAACCCAAAGCCATAAATACTTGAAAATAAGCCAAACCATTAAATATTTAAAGCTTCAAAAACTCACGCTATATAGTCGCGCTATCTTTCGCCGCTATAATTGCGCCTTATTGCACGCCACCCTCAAGAGTGCCGCCATGGCCTGTTCGAAACGTGGAGGCCACGCCTCGGCACTATATCGCCGCTATATGCGCGCTATGTCAGCCGCTATTAGAACCCTGATAGTCACACAAAATACACATTTCTTCACTTTAAACAACATATGATCACACTTATTAACAATTTTGGTCACTTTATGCTTAATTGTATGTGACTAAATACAAAAAAATACTTTGTGTGACTAAATATTACAAAAAGCCACACAAACAAAAAATTCGATGCGGCATTGATGATCAATAGTCCAACCAAATACACATTTCTTCACTTTAAACAGCATATGGTCCACACTTATTAACACATTTGGCCATTTATGCTATTTGTATATAACTAAATACAAAAAAAAAACATTGCTTATGTGTCTGTATATAAAAAATACAAAATGACACACAAACATAAAATCATGAGGCCAATGGATTGATCAATAGTCCACACAAAATACACATTATCTTCACTTTAAAACAACAAAGGTCACACTATTAACACTTTTGTTCCACTTTATACTTAATTGTAATGAACTAAATACCCAAAAAAACTTAGGATTTGTTTTACTAAATCAAAGAAAATGCCACACAACATAAAATTCATGAGGCCATTGGATGATCAATAGTCACACAAAAAATACTACACTTCTTCACTTTAAACAACATATGTCACACGATTAACACCTTTTTGTGCCACTTATGCTTAATATTATGTGACTAAATACCCAAAATAAGACATGCTTTGTGTCCACTAAATATTACAAAAGCCACACGAAACAAACCACTTTATCTTCCATTTGATGAACAATAGTCACACAAATACATATTTCTTCACTTTAAACAGCATATGATCACACTTATTAACACTTAGGCCAGCTGTATGGCTTAATTGTAATGTGACTAAATACCCAAAACAAACATGCTTTGTGTGACTAAATATTACAAAAGTCCACACAAACATAACATTCAATGGTGTTCCAAACTGATGAATAATAAACACACAAAAAACAATATAACTTCACTTAACACCAAATTGTCTCACTTATAACACTTATGGCCACTTTATGCTTAATTGCCTTTGACTAAATATACAAAGAAACATGCTTTGTGTGCTTGAACAGTGTTTAACTTTACACTTATAACACATTTGGTAACAGTTTTTTATTGATACCGTACACTAACAAAAAATGTGACCATAAAACACCTACGATCGCGACCTTTTGTCACACACATTCGAAAACGCATGTGTGACTATATGTATATCGTCACACTTTTTTGGTGTAGCCAAATCCACTTTTTTGTACTAGTGTTGATATCTTTCAGAATATTATATTCATTTCATATTTCCAATACGATGTATTGGTCTTCTAGATCCCGGCGTAATGCTAGAAAATAAGAAGAAATCTTAGAGAGAGAAAGTAGAGAGAGAAACAATTAGATTAGAGAGAAGTGGTGAGTTACAAGTGAAGTGAAAATGTAACCAACACCCTTCACCAAGTGTGGTGAAGGGATATTTATACCCTAGCCTTCTAGTTGGCTCATGGGCTTTCTTAACGGGCCGAGCTTGGTTTAACTTGGGCTTTGAGCCCGAAACACGGACAATATTAGATTACAATCCAAGCCCGTTGAACCCGACTAGCCTATTACAATACAAGACCTAGTTTGACTTTCTAAGACCGATAACATTCTTGTTTGACTTAATATAATTAAGGCTAACAGTTTACAAAAATGTATCCCTAAGGTTATTTTCCGTTAAAGCATTTATTCGATCTATTACAAGTACACAACCAAACACCTCATGAAATAGGAAGATGAAAACACTCAAATCACTCAACTAATCTATGTGGTAACATGTAACTAATTCGCTCAATTGCTCGGTCATGATGAGTATTCTATCATAAGCTTGGCAAGGATACATATCTCCACCGCTAAAGCTAAGGAGTAACAAGTTTATAAAGGTAAATATGGGTTTTTTTTATGGAAAGGTGCACGGTTGATTATTCTAACTAATCTTTCATTCATACCAATGTTCCAGGAGGGAAACAAATACCACACATACACACCCGAATCCACGGGATAGACACATGTGACTGATCATTCCCACCTCGAAAAAGCTAAAGATTAGGACTAGTAAAGTAATATAGGGTAGGAACCTTCTAACTTTCACCAAAAGTCATAAACCAACGACGCAGCTGAGACATGCATACACACCTGAATCCACGGGATAGACATACACGCTCGATCACATCCCCGTTCGAGTAAAACCAGCGGCTAATCATCAGGTGAGAGGGAAGTAAATTGTTGTTAAATAAAAATCAAGAAACAAATAGATTAAGACTTAAGATACAAGTTGCTAGACACTTATTTTCCCGACCGTTATTATGATAAAGACACAACTATTTACAACGTCTTGATCATAGATCAAAAACAACAACCTAAGTTGGCGTTCCCATAACGGTCAACTTCCCAATCATCCCAAAACTTTACATACTCTACAAGGTAAGCGGCGATATCTTCCACTTTGTACAATACTCTACATCGTTGATTTTTGTTAGACGTATCAACGAATAATCGATCCTTCGTATAATTCCATCGATAATGCTCTTTGCGAAATGATTATCTTTAAACTTTTTCTCTCTTTTTTGTATTTTTCTTAATTTTTTTAACTATACTTCAAATCTCGGTGTAGTTTCACCATCTCCACGATCATAATAATTCTGGATAATTCCTTCGGTATTTTCTTCGTTCTTCAGATTTACCAATAATTGTGATGGTAGTAAAATCACATGTGCTTTGACTACTAATATACATTCCCATTTGCAATGTGCAAATTTCCAACCGCACCAAAGATAGAAAATGGCACAAGACTTGGGAAATACAAACTTTACACTTTAAGAAACTAGCAACTGTAAATTAAACTTAATTACTCAGGTAGGTTAAGATAGTAATGGTTTGTAACGAAACAAATAATTGGTGTATTAGTTTCCTAAAGGATATATATATTGCAATATGGAGAGCTATCTCGGACTCTTAGCGCACGCCCAAACAACACCGAAGTTGCAGCGCATTAAATATGTAGGACTAGACCCAGTTAAATGATAGGTCGCATACTTAAGCACGTAAACAAGTATAAATTGATAAACATAATCAACAATCAACGATAAATTAAGCAATCTATATAAACAAAGCAAACATTAAATCTTCATAAACATGGTTGATACCTAAAGGTATCAGCCGATAGTCATTGTAAAAATACACACGGTTTTATTTATGAACGATTAAAGAAAAGAAACCTTAACTGAACGCGTAATGGGTTGTGCGAAGATTACAAGAGTTTTCCTATGATCTTGAGGCTCTTTTCTGACCGTTTATGCTCTTCTATTCGTCTCTTGGTCGACTTGGTGGTTTAGGATTCACGTGCATCCCTAAAACCGAGTTTAGGGTCTTGTATTTATAGATTCTGGAAACAGGTCGATACGTCGTATCGGGCGATGTAACCTTTGCCCTTTTTGTGTTCTGAATATTTCTTTTATAGTCCTTTGACTATTTGACTTTTGTCAGTTTATTCAGATTTTGTACCGTGTTGACGGTGGTGATTTTTGTGAGAATTATGATGAATTGAGGTTTATTGTGATTAATAATCCCTTTTGGAAGGTATTATTGTGTTAATTGTATTCCGGGTGGTTTGATCCGTGAATTCGTGAGAAATGCCAAAAAACGAGTCTGACACGTCCGTTAATGTCCAAATGAGTTTTGAAAGGGTTTAAAGTGAAAATATGTCGTGTAAATACTCTAGGTTAATGGAAAAGTATTTTTAAGGTGAATAAAAATGCTAATTAACTTTGGGGTAAATTTTACGGTTGAGTTTTACGAGTATTTAAGTGATCCCGACACGAAAAGAAAGGCCCGGGACTCCCTTGGATCCCATGGCCGGTCATAGCAAGAAAGAGAGACAAGGAGGCTTAATTTTAGCTCCTTTGTCTAAAGTTGTACACATATATGCCTTCCACTAGAAACATTTTCTCATAATCCTTATCATTTCATTTTCAAAAAAAAACACACACATAAGAGTGTGTGTGTGTGTTCGTCCGCCACTACACCACCATAATCCACCATAAATTTTCCAACTTTGATCAAGAACGTGATATTCCGGGTTGATACGAGTGAAAATAAAAAAAAGATACGAGTGTTGGGTATTCATTTAAACAACGTTTGGGTTGTCCGGTTCGTGTCGAAATATTTTTGAAGATTTTCTTGTAAGTTTTCAAATTTAAGATTTCGTTTATCCCTTTTGTGTTTATTTTTGAAAGCATAGAAGTTAAGTTGTACAAGTTGATCGTTTGTAAAAATCGATTTTTGAAAGCAAATCAATTAAAAGGTGGTGTTTTGATTCATGTAAAGTAAAAAAAAAAGAGGTTTTTGTAGTTTAGATGTTGTGGTCGTGTTATGTTTGAATTAATATATGATGCTAAATGCTTATTTTTTAAAGAACCTTTATGTATATTCGGGCTTATTTTTAAGCTATTTCTTGGCTTATTTAGGCTTACATGCCACGTGTAGATTTCCAAAATCACTAGGAAAGTGATTTTGATTATTTTTGTGTTATGGCGTATGTTGTGGACTATTTTTGAGGCTTATGGTAGTAACCAAATGCGATACGTAGCTTATTAGCTTATTTTCAAGCTTAATATACGTATTTTTGAGCTATTGGACTCACGGCCCAATAAGTCTATTTAAGCCGCGGCTTAATGGGAGGGCTTATTGTGGTCCGGATTATTTTCTACATATAAGTATATACTTATATATGTAAATGGACCTTGGTTTTGGACTTGGATTATATTTTTGACTTATAAAAGTCCTAATGGACCCTTGTTGGACCTTAAAGCCCAATAAGCGATATTTAGTAGTTATGAGAATTTTAACGAACTTTTGAAAGTGGAAATGTATTTACGAAGTGCTATTGAATAATATTTTGGGGAAAAGTGTTGGTAAGCGTTAAAGATTGAGATTTTGGAATTTTGTCGAAAAGTGTCGAATTTGTGAAAAATTGTTGAAAATAAGGTTTGAAACCTTGGAAAACGTTGTATAAACGTACGGGTCATGTCGAAATTTCGTAAAAAGTTTATACTTAGAGAATTTCTTAAAAACATGATTTTTGATTTTAAATAATAAATAATATTTAATTATTTTAATTTATATTAAATAAATTCACTAAAAGACGAAAATATAAATTTTTTCTCGAAACTGTAACTAAAGTGTTGTATTATATGAGTAAAACCTTTCATTTTTCAACCGTATATTGATTATTTTTGGAAGTGTCTAAGGGTTACCGAATGGACTTGTCGAAATATATTTATAATTATTAATTATAAATATTTATTTATATTACTTATCTATTTTCTCTAAATAGTATAAGCAAGTATTATCGGGGAATGAGATTGATATGATTGTGGAGTTAAGTCGTTAACTATCACACCAATAAACTGTTTTGGGTAATTGTACAACGCGTCTAAAACACTATGCATCAAACGTGAAGATTTTTATTTAGGAATTGGTGTGATGAATTAAAAATTGGACATTAACTGGACTAGGTCGTGTGCGGGCGTCGTTGCATTTGCTTGTGTGATTGAGATTGGGTTGCTAAAGACTTGCTTGAGGTGAGTTCTTGTAGCCCCACTTTTTACTGGTTTTTTTTTCGTTGGGGGAAAATGATACTCAAATGTGTTTTGAAATGTTTTGAATTGATCTGTGTGAAATATGGTTTTGTTTTTGGGACAAGATATGTGCTTATGACTGCTATGTGAATATTACGTGTTGATTTACTTGCATGTACTGTGTTTGGCATGCAAGGTTCTGTGTGGTACTTGCATGTGTTGTGTTTGGCATGCAAGGTTCTATGTGGTACTTGCATGTGCTGTGTTTGGCATGCAAGGTTCTATGTGGTTCGCCCTAATATAGTGCTCCATCTGGTAGTCCCTTTAGGTGCGTTAGTAATTTGGGAGTTACGACTCCGGGTTTATTATTGGATGTTGAGATATGACTAGCGAGGATGCTATGTCTTGGATTGTTAGCATATATTCACTGTCATATAGCACTATTTTCTACTGTTGAAATATTGGCATAACTTTTGGGTTTAAGGTCAAACCTACGAGCTCACCAACATTATTGTTGGTACCGATTTCCGAGTATCATTGTTCAGTTGAAGGTGAAAGAAGATATTTTGGTGATTGTTAATAGCAAGCTTAGAACTATCCCATATGGATTTTCATTTGAAGTCTTGCTTGCTTGTTGTTTGAATTTGGTATTTGGATGTTTTGGATTAAGTTTGGATTACGGTCCCCTGTGTGGGTAGTTGAATAATTATAAGAGATTGGGGATTTTAGTTGCGATTTGGGACATCACTTGAGTTTGTTCAAGGTTAATGGTCTTCATAGCAATTGGGATTTTATCAATGTAGTTTTTCCTCCTATTTGGTTATCTTTGTGTAATGATTGATCATTAAGTTGGTGTGCGATGTCCCGAGATTCCGCCTTTGTCGGGGTTTGACAAAAAATAAAACACTTACTATCTGTCATAGTATATAGATTACCGTAAGCTTGATAAAGGATCAAAACCTCCACCACTTTGGCATCAGCCCCTTGGAACTACTATCAAAGAGGTCTTTTAAAGGGTTGTAATGTAAGGTGTAGGTTAAAGGAAACACGGTTGGGGATAATGGGGGAAATTTGACTGGTGGCAAGCTAATTATTGACAAGAATACATGTAGAATGCGTTGCTAAGCCAAGACTCGAAAAAACTTGGAAAAATATACACAACTATACATCGAATTTTTTCTTTTCTTTTTTTTGACTCTTTCTTGACATAAACAAAAGCAAGATGGCAGCCCGTATATTCTAAATTTTTTTTTGCTTTTTTCAATTTTTTCTATAAATATTTTTTTTAATATAAACTTTTGCCCTACAATCTGCTGAAAATAAAATAATATACATGACTCAGGGTTTATAATGACACCCCTATACTTGAGTTTTTAATACTCAACAATAAACTAACTAATTACCCGAATTGAGAAGGATCAATAACATAGAGCATATTAGACATGTATGGGGATAATGATTTAACTTTCTTCCTTATTTCTACATATAATAAAAACTACCATGAATCCCAATCGTCCCATAGTTGTCTACACTAACAATAGACTCGACTTAGCAACCATGTAATCAAGTAAACAATTAACTAGGGTTTAACAATAGTGATAACAATAATGTACTAAAAATGAGTACATACAAGGAAGGCTAAGGCGATTTGGGTGTAACATTTTGGTGGGGTGCAAACAATGTTCTTCATTAATAATTCGGAATTCACGGGAAAATTACGAGAACCGTGAAAAGGATCAGCTCAAAAGGGTGTACTAGGGGTATCCTGCACTAAAAATGGGTGCATAGCAAGAGTGTGAGAGTAGTTATATGACCGATGAGATCATCATAACTATAACAAACGAAGTCTAAAAACAAGAGTTTATCCTAATGCATCTTATCACATAGCAAATCCTAATCACACGAATGTGATGCCACTAGCAGTCTCAGGATGAACCGCAAAAGCAAGTTCTAGAATCTATAATACTACTTGTACACTCTCATAAGCATTAAAAATTAATCCTTTTATTCCTAAAGATCTATGGGCGAACCTCACATTTTGGGGGTAGAATTTTTGAGTCGTAGGGTTTTTATGCTAGTTATATAATCCTATTCATGAGACGCTTCCAATACTATAGTTTTACCGATATATGGCATACATTTTTTTTAATTTG
This sequence comes from Tanacetum coccineum, assembly GCA_026074375.1. Classification (NCBI taxonomy): domain Eukaryota; kingdom Viridiplantae; phylum Streptophyta; class Magnoliopsida; order Asterales; family Asteraceae; genus Tanacetum; species Tanacetum coccineum. The sequence continues at coordinate 17,440 of BQNB010098882.1, forward strand.
GGCTAAAATTACCGTCCTAAACTATGTTTCGGTATATTACGCATCTTTTTAAGAACAAAGGAAATGCAAAAGAAAGAATAATTTCTAAGGCTTTTATTACCCCCTATACTTATTTTGAACATTGTCCACAATGCTTTATAAGTACCCGAAAAACGAATAAAGGGAAGATAAATATAAAGCGAGAGAAACTATTACTCCCCTGGTTTGCTCAATATTGGAGAAGAAACGAGATAAACTGGATAAATCGTCATCCAAGAATCGTCCAAATGAAAATCTAATGAACTTTCAGACTCTCCTCATCTAATATAACCTGTAAATCAAAGACAAAAACAACTATAACCAGAGTAAAATAGGTGGTAAATAATATACAACATTATTAATCATAAATTAAAAATCCTAAGAAATCAATAAAGATAAAATGTTAGTACTATTGTAATCGTGGCTTTCTGCAATAATCTAGTAAATTAAAAATTATGAAAATTTAACAAAAATAACTTTACAAAAATTCAAAAAAATGCGGATTTCTTCAATGCTACAATGCTGACGTCGTCGGGAATAAATCCTGACGCCGTCAGGCACTCCTGACAGGTTTTGTGTTTTCGTTTTCTGCAATAATAACCTATTTATAATAAGCTGGAAAAATTTACTGCATAAATCACAAAAATGGTTAGTACAAACATATGACTCAAAACAAACAAACAAAACATAAAAGTGTGAATTAACTTAAATTATCTATTTTACATGTTTGAAATAGTTAAAAACCAGATATTTTTCCTACACTTATTTTATACAAAATACCTTGATTGTAAATAATACGAGGTTAAAAACAAAAACAAAGCATTATCACATATAATTCAAACATATAAGACAAATAATGAAAATTAAAAACACACGATACTCCTAAAATGCATAAAACTAAAGATTGTGTTGCCTCCCAATAAGTGCTTTTCTTTATTAACGAGTCTTCTAGCTAGACTCGGAGTCACACTCCTTACGTGACTCCTTCTCCGCTCACACTACTACCTTCTTTCTCTAATTCATAAACAAAGAAGTTGTGCCCTACGAGGTTCTAATCATCAAACACCTTACTTCTCCATTTATTAAATCTCATTTTGTCTTTTTGGCAAATTTCAATTCTTTCCCCCTTTCTAAAATTCTTCTATTCACGTAATTAGTAGGGACCATGGGATCTATATCTCTTTCTTTTCTCTTCTCGATTTTACTAGGGAACTCTAAGGTCTTGACGAATCTAGTCTTATACCTGCCAGCCTTGAGGGCCATTGCTCTTTTATCAAACTTAATTTTGGCTCTAGTCGTGGTTAAAAATGGTGTCCCTAAGATGAGAGGCATGTACTCATCTTCCTTTATGTCTAAGATAATGAAGTCCACGAGGTACATGAAGCATGCAACATCTATTAATACGTCTTCCACGATTCCTAGGGGATAGATATAAGAGTGGTTAGCTAGAGAAAGTCTAATGTTGGTCCCTACGGGCTTCTCGCTAGTTAACTTATTATAGATGGATAAGGGCATGATATTTACATCAGATCCTTGGTCGGCTAAGGCGTTCATAAATTTTAACCTTCCTATGCTACATGGTATCCCAAAATTGCCTCCTCTTCCATCTTTCTTGCCTAACTTGTTTTTGAGAATTACATTATACATGGGTCCTACGGGTACGAATTATATGTCTCATTATCCATTTTACCTAAGCGTGTTACTAGTAAAGAATCGTTGTACTTGTGGTTATCTACAATACCCTTGATTGTTTTCTCATTAATCTCATGCTTAAGGTAGTATCCTATTGGTTGTGACCTAGGCATCTCCATTAGTCTATCCACATACTTTCCCTATCTAGTTGAGTCCTCGTTCACACTTCCATCTGACTCATTATCCACTACGTCATCCAATGCCTCCTCTTTTTCTACTAGTTTAATAGGCCCCATAACGTTCTTATTGACAACCTCGTCACCCTCTTTACCCTTATCCTTCTTCATTCTAACAAGGGAGATGGCGTTGACATATTTAGTGACGGGTGTACTAACTTCCTCTCTAACTAACATTTTTTCTGGAGACTTACCTTTTGTGAATTATTTTAAAAGACTAAACATCCCAAACCTTTCCATCCTTTCAGTATATGCCGCCATATAACTTTACACTCGGGCTTCGAAACTAGGCTCGAGTGTTCGTTGTTAGAGTTTCGGATAAGCACATTTTTGAAAAGTGAATGAATTTTGCTTTGGTGGTTCAGTGAAGTCTTGCGCACGTTACGTTGAAGAAACCACTTTAGCATATGCTTGAGAAGGTTGCGTTGAGCTTGTTCTAGATTATGTTTTTCACCCTTTTAGTAAGTAACTAATCTGGTCTTCAAGTTCAAGACTTCGTCGGTCGGATGTTTTCGATACATCTTGAGGCAGAGTGATTGCCTTGACCGATTTTGCGAGATCTCTCGGGTGATTCCAATTTTCGTGGTCATAGAGAACGACATTCTTTATGATTTCCCAAGATTATATAGCGCTCTTATCATGAAGCTTGCCACTAAAAACGTGGTCAATTGCACGCTTAAGAGCGAAGGAGACATGATCATAGAAAATTTGAAATTGGAGCCAAAGAGCGATGCCATAATAAGGGACTTTTTGGAGTAAATCCTCGAAACGAGTCCATGCTTCTGAAAGAGATTCACCATGATGTTGTTGGAACATCAAGATGTCATTTCTAAGTTTGGTATTTCTTCCCGATGGGAAAAACTAAGCAAGGAAACGGGTAGTGAGATTCTCCCAAGTGAAGATGGATCCCGCGGGTAGACGTTCAAGACAATTGCTAGCTTGATCACGAAGGGAAAATTGAAATAAAAACTGTCGCGTCCTTTCCATAATTTTACCATTAAGGTCAAGTGAGTCCACAAGTTTTATAAAATCCTTAAGGTGTTGATTTGGATCTTCAGACCAAAGTTTGCGGAATGCACATCCGTTTTGCACCAATCGGGTGGTGTCGGATCATAGAGGCACCACATTGTTCCCTTCGGGGAGCTCAATGGTGTTTCGATAGCCCTCGTGGCTTGGTCGGGAATAATCTCCCAAAGTATAGGGTCGATTTTTGCCTCCCATGATGGTTAACGAAAATGAGGGTTTACAAAACAAAGAGAACGAAGAAAAGATAGACTACGAGAAAGCTAACTTAAAAAGAAAAAGAAAATCTCACTTGATAGGAATAAGTGAGTGGACCTAAGCTAGATAGAATCCGAAACCTAGACTATTCTCCGCCAGCGGCGCCAAAAACTTGATGCGGCGGGTTGCACCACAAAGGTTTTACAACCCTCCTAGGCAGAGTACCTAATCGTTATAGTGTAGTATAGGTAAGACTCGAGGGTTATTATCGTTCTCTAGGGGAATAGTTTAGGTAGGCTTGAAGTGTATATATACTAAGGTCGGGTTAATACACAAATATGTTACTAAAGTTTGCCAAAATGTTTACCTAAGTTACTAAAGTTTTTTACGTTACAAATATGTTACACAAGTATACGGATTTATCATTTGGGTTACTAAACCTTTAAAACAGTTACAAAGAGGTTACTCAAGTATATGAGTTTATTTTTTTGGTTTACTGAACCTTTACAAAGAGACTTATTATTTGGCTTACTAACCCTTAAAAAAATTCACCCGTATACTTGAGTAAACTTGAGTAACTTTTTTGTAACAAAAAAACTTTAGTAACTTAGGTGAACATTTGGGTAAACTTTAGTAACATTTTTGTGTATTAACCCTACTAAGGTCTAAGGATTGAGGGAAGATTATTTTTGTATTTTTTTAAAGCAAGTAAACTCTCGGGTTTGAAGAGGGGGTTGATTAAACTACTAAATTAAACTACTCCTAATTATGCAGAAAAGTAAATTGATGGAAAAACTCGTTTGGTTAAACGAATGTCTTTACCTAATCATGCACTACTCCCTAGTTGTTTTCTCTGATTTTATTCCCACTTACCCTTGTTAATGTAATGTGTAAGTATTCCCTAATTCAGTAGCAGGTTGGTCAAGCCCGCTATCTATGTCACAACCTAGATGGTGGTTACCTGCAGACACCGCTCACGTCCAATAGTAAATTCACGCGCAATAAATACTTAATTCGGAATCCACCCCAAGGTGATCTAGATATGAAGATCTAATCACATGTATCCTCTAACCTAATCGCGTTTCCCTAATCGTCTATGCTATGATATGAAGATCAAATAGCTAGTTTTCTAAAGCTTAACGTGCACACCACTAATAAGAAGCAATAATAAAAGAGATTAACAACTAAGTTTCATGCAATCATAAGCAAACACATATAAATTTAGCCAAGCGTGTTAGTTGAAAACGAAGAACGATTAATCAAACAACACACAAACATATTGAATTTTAAGTGGAAAGAAACTTCACTTCAATTGAACATGGAGTATCAATGAGTACAAAAGGCTTTAAAAATCCTAAAAATCGACCAGTATATCAGCTATAAAGTTTCCTTCTGTTTTTCCACCACAAAATATGAAAAATAAGGTTCGTATATATAGGAAAACGGTCCTGAGGACGTCACTAGGGTTTCTTCACGCCGTCAGCCCGCCGAATCTTCTAAGGGCTTCTCTTTGTCGGCTATTGTGACGCCGTCACTCTTCGGGTTGACGTCGTCGCCATTCAATCCTGACGGCGTCAGTAGTAAATTCTACCGCCGTCTCCACCGTCTGAGAAGTCACAAACTTAATTAAAATTTCCACTTTCTGTGCACTTTTGGTGAAGGCATCAGAATGGAAGTCGCAAGTTTGATGTGTTGTGTTTTTGTCTAGTTTCTTCCCGAATCGAGCCCAAGTCAGGTACTTTTCCTCCAAATGCTAATACATTAAAAAGAAACGATTAAGTATAATATTTGGGCATATTGCATGATTTTAAGGGTTAAATGTCTCCAAAAAAGTGTACAAAATGACACCTCATCAAATACCCATACACTTGTGATTTGATTATCCTCAAACAAATAGGCTTTTCTACCGAGTAAATAGCAAAGTTGTGGGCATTTGACCTACTCAATAAAGACAGTTTATGGCACAACCGGTTTAACTTTGTAATTAAAAGCACGAAAATTATATACTAGCACCTCACATAAGTGTTTGGATTCTCTCTTTCTCTTGGGTGTGATAATGAATTATAACAATATAAGAAACAGGAAAAATAAGCACTCACTACCTGTCATAGTATAGATTACCGTAAGCTTGATTAAGGATCAAAACCTCTACTACTTTGGCGTAAGCACCTAGGAATTACTATCAAAGAGGTCTTTGAAAGGGTTGTAATTTAAGGTGTAAGGTAAAGGAAACACGGTTAGGGATAATGGGGGAAATTTGACTGGTGGCAAGCTAATTATTTATAAGAATACATATAAAAGTCGTTGCTAAGCCAAGACTCGACAAAAACTAGGACAAATATACACAACTATACATCAAAAAATTTCTTTTCTTTTCTTGACTCTTTCTTGACATAAACAAAAGCAAGATGGCAGCCCGTATATTCTAATATTTTTTTGTTTTTGCTTTTTTCATTATATATATATATATATATATATATATATATATATATATTTATATACACTTTTGTCGTGCCATCTGCTAAAAATAAAATAATATACATGACTCGGGTAATGACACCCCTACACTTGAGTTTTTAATACTCAATAATAGACTAACTAATGAACCGAATTGAGAAGGATCAATAAACATCAAGCATATTATACATGTGTAGGGGTAATGATTTAACTTTCTTTCTTATTTCTCCATATAATAAAAACTACCATGAATCTTAATCGTCCCAAAACTGTATACACTAACAATAGACTCGACTTAGCAACCATGTAATCAAGTAAACAATTAACTAGGGTTTAACAATAGTGATAATAATAATGTACTAAAAATGAATACATACAAGGAAGGCTAAGGGGATTTAGGTGTAACATTTTGGTAGGGTGTAAACAATGCTCTTCATTAATAATCCGAAATCCACCTAAAAATTATGAGAATCGCAAAAAGTATAGGCTCAGAAGGGTGTACTAGAGGTATCTTGCACTAAAAATGAGTGCATAGCAAGAGTGTGGGGGTAGTTATATGACCGATGAGATCATCATAACGATAACAAATGAAGGCTAAAAACAAGGGTTTATCCTAATGCATCTTATCACTTAGCAAATCCTAATCACACGAATGTGATCTCACTTGCAGTCTCAGGATGAATCGCTAAAGAAAGTTATAGAATCTATAATACTACCGGTACACTCTCATAAGCACTAAAAATGAATGATTTTATTCTTAAAGATCTAAGGGTGAACCTCACATTTTGGGGGTGGAATTTTTAAGTGGTAGGGTTTTTGTGCTAGTCATATAACTCCTATCCGTGAGACACTTCTAATATTACAGTTTTACCGATATATGCCATAAATTTTTTTAAAATTTAGGCTAAAATTATCATCCTAAACTATGTTTCGGTATATTACGCATCTTTTTAAGAACAAAGCAAATGCAAATGAAAGAACCATTTGTAAGGCTTTTATTACCTCCTATACTTATTTTGAACATTGTTCCCAAGGTTCTATGAGTACCCGAAAAACAAATAAAGGGAAGATAAATAAAAAGCGAGATAGACTATGGTATGTGCTTAATTACACATACCTTTGACCTAATAAAACAAGCTTAAATGACCAAAAATGGACACAAAATACCAAATATATGTTTGTTTTACTTTGTATACTGTGCAGGTAACGGATACTCATTAAAGGACAAAAACGAAGCCAAAACGGACAAAACCGAGCACAGAATTAGAAATAACGCGAAAAACCAAAGCCGAAGACGTGTTCATCTTAAACGGGCCAGCCCATTAAGCCCTTATAATCAAACCTTATAAAACTATGAAAGTCTGGCCCAAAATCCATAACTAAGCCCAAAACCAAACCAAGCCCGTTAACCCTTAACTTAAATACCCTTAAACCTGTTTTCACCGTTAGTCCTTAGGGACTAACACAGTTAGTCCCTGACCCTTTGCACCATTAGTCCTTACACCCTTAACACCATTACCTTTTACCCCTAACCCTGTTATAAATTAAACGATTAAACCTTTCCTACCAAAAAACGTCACTATTCACCATCCTTGTCATTTGTACCCTGCAACCCGACAAAACCCATTTAACCTTTTCCTCATGAAATGACAAACCCCATTTAACCTATTCCCCCCCAAGAAATGACAAGACACGTTAGCAATCCTATGCTAATTGATTGGTTGAGGGACATCAAGGGCTGTGATCATGATAAAAAAAAGCACAACAATGGATTCAAGGGCTATGATTTAAGGGTTGGAGAGCACTCTCAAACCCTCTCACAGAAGAAACACACCTCAAATCTAAAGCTTCTCAATTCGGCTATAAATAGAGGGTGTTTTCACACATTAGGGCATCAAGTAATTTAGTGTAGTTTTTAATCAAGTATTATTATTGTATTTTACAGCTTATTGTAACTTTCTTTCAAGTATTGTAAACGTTTTTAAGGTTTAATGAAATTTTAAGTTTTTATGTTAAATTATGTTTTTCTTATGTTAATGAATTATTGCTTTGAA